>VSMD01008761.1:0-31117 GCA_008750895.1 Mirza zaza | reverse complement strand
GGTCATGCTGGAAACTCAGACTTGTGGGGGGAGGAGGGGAAAGGGCATTTATTGAAACCTTAAAATTTGTACCCCCATAATATGCTGAAATAAAAAAAAAGAAATCAACACTAGCAGAAACTCACATTTGTACACAAAAACGTGGAAATTAAACAACCTCCTACTAAATGATTACTTCATAAATGAAGAAATCAAGATGGAAATAAAAAAATTCTATGAACAAAATGACAATGCAGAGACAATTTATCAAATCCTCTGGGGCACAGCTAAAGCAGTACTGAGAGGAAAGTTTATTTCCATAAATGCCTATAACCAAAAGTCAAAAAGATCACAAATAGACAATCTAATGAAATGACTCAAAGAGCTGGAAAAAGAAGAACAGACCAACCCCAAACCCAGCAGAAGAAGTGAAATCAACAAGATCAAATCAGAAATAAACGAAATTGACAACAGAGAAGCTATACAGGAGATTAATAAAAAAAAATAAAGTTGGTTCTTTGAAAAATTAAACTAAATTGACATGCCATTGACTAGGCTAATGAAAACCAGAAAAGAGAAATCTCTAATAAGCTCCATCAGCAACAAAAAAGGAGATATCACAACTGATCCCAAGGAGATACAAGATATAATCTACAAATACTACAAAAACCTTTATGCACACAAACTGGAAAGTGTGGAGGAAATAGACAGATTTCTAGAAACACACAGCCTCCCTAGGCTCACCCAGGAAGAAAAGGAATTCCTGAACAGACCAATATCAACAGCTGAAATAGAAACAGCAATTAAAAATCTCCCTAAAAAGAAAAGTCCAGGCCCAGGTGGTTTCACACCGAAATTTTACCACACGTACAAAGAAGAATTAGTGCCTATCTTTCAGAAATTATTCCACAATGACGAGAAGAATGAAAACTTCCCTGACACCTTTTATGAAGCGAATATTACTCTGATACCAAAACCGGGAAAGGATGCAACAAACACAGAAAACTACAGACCAATATCCCTTGTGAATATAGATGCAAAAATTTTCAACAAAAGTCTAGCTAACCAAATCGAGACGCTTATCAAAAAAAAATAATCCATCACGACCAAGTGGGCTTCATCCCATGGATGCAGGGATGGTTCAACATACGAAAATCTATAAATGTAATTCATCACATAAACAGAAGCAAAAACAAAGACCATATGATTCTTTCAATAGATGGAGAAAAAACTTTTGACCAAATTCAGCACCCTTGCATGATAAGAACACTTAATGAAATAGGCATAGAAGGGACATACCTATAAATGATAGAAGCCATATACGACAGACCCATAGCCAACATCAAACTGAATGGGGAAGAATTGAAAGCATTCCCACTTAGGATTATAACCAGGCAAGGCTGCCAACTATCTCCACTTCTATTCAACATAGTGCCGGAAGTCCTAGCTATAGCAATCAGACATAAAAGTGGAGTTAAAGGTATCCTAATTGGGGCAGAAGAGATCAAACTTTTACTGTTCGCTGCTGATATGATATTACATTTAGAAAACCCCAAGGATTCAACCAAGAAACTCCTGGAACTGATAAATGAATTTAGTAAAGTCTCAGGATACAAAATCAATACACAGAAATCAGACACATTCATATACGCCAACAACAATCTAACTGGGAACCAAATCAAAGTTTCAATTCCCTTCACAATAGCAACAAAGAAAATAAAGTACCTAGGAATATACTTAACCAAGGAGGTAAAAGACATCTAGAGGGAGAACTATGAAACACTGAGGAAGGAAATAGCAAACAGATGGAAATCCATACCCTGCTTGTGGGTCGGCAGACTCATGTCTATACTACCCAAACTGATGTACAGATTCAATGCAATACCTATTAAAATCCCATCACCATTCTTCACAGATATGGAAAAAATAATTTTAGGCTTCGTTTGGAACCAGAGTATCAAAAGCAATTCTAGGCAATAAAAACAAAATGAGAGGTCTTAATATGCCAAATATCAAACTTTACTACAAAGCTGTAGTAAGTAAATCAATCTGGTATTGGCACAAATATAGGAATATTGACCAATAGAACAGATCTGAGAACCCTGATATAAAACCATCCTCATATAGCCATCTAATCTTAGACAAAGCAGGCAAAAACATACACTGGGGAAGAGAATCCCTTTTCAATACATTCTGCTGGGAAAACTGGATAGCCACTTGTAGAAGGCTGAAGCAGGATCCACTCCTTTCACCTCTCACAAAAATCAACTCACGCTGGATAACAGACTTAAACCTAAGGTATGAAACTATTAGAATTCTAGAGGAAAATGTTAGAAACACTCTCCTAGACATCGACCTAGGCAAAGAATTTATGAAGAAGAATCCAAAGGCAATCACAACAGCAACAAAAATAAATAAATGGGACATGATCAAAGTTAAAAGCTTCTGCACAGCCTAAGAAATAGTCATGAAAGCAAACAGACAACCTACATATTGGAAGAAAATATTCACATCTTATACATTTGATAAGCAGCTGATAACTAGACTCAAAACACATGAAAATCAGCAAGAAAAAATCAAACAACCCTATCAAGAAGTGGGCAAAGGACATGAACAGAAACTTTTCTATAGAAGACAATAATGGCTAACAAACATATGAAGCAATGCTCAACATCTCTAATAATCAGGAAAATGCCAATCAAAGCTACATTGAGATATCATTTATTTCCAGTAAGAATGGCCTTTATCAAAACTCCCCAAAACAATAGATGTTGGCTTGGATGCGGAGAGATAGGAACACTCATACACTGCTGGTGGGACTGCAAA
Source organism: Mirza zaza (assembly GCA_008750895.1). Lineage (NCBI taxonomy): Eukaryota > Metazoa > Chordata > Mammalia > Primates > Cheirogaleidae > Mirza > Mirza zaza. Next base: position 28,312 of record VSMD01008761.1, on the reverse strand, counting down.
CTAGTTCAACCTGTTTGTTAAGCAATATGGAGATACCTTAAAGCGATACAAGTGGATCTGCCATTTGATTCAGCAATCCCATTACTGGGCATCTACCCAAAAGATCAAATGACACTCTACAAAAGAGACACCTGCACTCGAATGTTTATAGCAGTACAATTCATAATTGCAAAGCTGTGGAAACAACCCAAGTCCCATCAATTCACGAGTGGATTAATAAAATTTGGTATATATATACCATGGAGTAGTATTCGGCTCTAAGAAACAATGGTGATATAGCGCATCTAGTATTTTCCTGGTTAGAGCTGGAACCCATACTACTAAGTGAAGTATCCCAAGAATGGAAAAACAAGCACCACATATACTCACCAGCAAACTGGTATTAACTTAGCAGCACCTAAGTGGACACATAGGAACTATAGTAATTGGGTATTGGGCTGGTGGGATGGGGGGCGGGTATATACATACATAATGAGTGAGATGTGCACCATCTGGGTGTTGGTCACGCTTGAAGCTCAGACTCGTGAGGGGAGGGGGGGCAAGGCCATTATTTGAAACCTTAAAATTTGTACCCCCATAATATACTGGAAAAAAAAATAAAACAAGTACAGTCTTCATGACATCAATGTAACCTGGCACTCAAGGAAAGTGAATCGTAATGTGCTTGTATGAATAATGACTTCATTGTATTAGTCAGTGGGGTGCTATATTCCATTTAGTTAATATGTTTACTGTGTGGCCAACACATTCAAAATGACTATGTGAGTGGAGCAATGAATCTGTATCAAATTTTGCAATAAGCTGGAATATTCCTCCATGAAAACTATTCAGATGATTCAGAAGGCTTTTGGAGATGATGCAATGAGTTTAGCACAAATAATGTGAGGAATAAATGCTTCAAAGATGGTCAAGAATCTGTTGAAAGTTATCCATATTCTGAAAGACTTGCAAGAAGCAGAACACCAGTGGATATTGAACATGTACAGGTTACATTTAAGAGATGCTTGGATAACTATTTGAGATCCCAAGGTGCCTATTTTGAAGGGGAATGAGGTGTCATTGTCTTATGTACAATGTTTCTTGTATCATCTTCAATAAATGTCTCTATTTTTTATATTACATGGATGGATGGTTTCTAGACAGACCTTGTAGACACCCTTACCATGGTGATTTTCTCAGTTGCTAGTTGTCTGTAGGCATAGCAGAGGTGAGCTATATGTTTGGGCAAATTCTCTGTCTCTCTTTGATGAGGGAGGATGGTGGTCTTTGAAATACTTTCTCTTTCCCCATCCATGTGGTCTTTTTAATAGTGTGAACTGTGTTGTCCTGCCCAGTTTATTTTCTTGAGATACAAGGTGGTGCTTGTGGGTAGGAATCAACCACACCCTGTATGACTGTGTCAGTAAATGTTGTAAAGTGCTGTGCAGATTGACCTCCCTGTCAATAGGTGGCACTTGCCAGGATAAACAAGCTGCACTGTTGCTTTGGGGGCCTGTGACCACCTCTTGCCCTTCAGGAGAAACACTTGAATGTCTCAGGTGGTTGGTGGAGCCCTGGAACTTCCAGTTGAGTCCTTAATCTCCACCGAAGCAAAGATAGGTGGGAGACTGATGCTGGTGGGGCTTTTGAGTGAGTGCAAGCCCCTTCAGCCTCCACAAACCCCTGTAAAGTGTTGTTTGATTTTTTTCTTGTTGGTTTTCTTGAGTTCTAGATAGATTCTCATTATCAGCCCTTTATCAGATGTGTAGAGAGCAAATATTTTCTCCCATTCTGTAGGTTGTCTATTTGCTGTAATGATAGGTTCCTTGGTGGTACAAAAGCTTTCTAATTTGGTAAGGTCCTCTTTATTTATTTTTGTAGCTGCTGTGATTGCTTTGGGGGTCTTCTTCATAAATTCTTTGCCTAGGCCGATGTCTGAAAGAGTCTCCCCTATATTTTGTTCTAGGATTCTTAAGGTTTCATGCCTTAGGTTTAAGTCTGTTATCCATCTTGAATTGATTTTTGTGAGAGGTGAGAAGGGGGGGGATCCAATTTCAATCTTCTGCATGTAGCTATCCGGTTTTCCCAGCACCATTTATTGAAAACAGATTATTTTCTCCAGTGTACATTTTGTCTGCTTTGTCAAATATTAGATGACGATATGTGGATTATTTCATCTCTGGATTGTCAGTCCAGTTCCAAATGACTATGTCTCTATTATTGTGCCAGTACATGCTATTTTAGTTACTATTGCCTTGTAGTACAGCTTCAAGTTGGGTAGAATGATATCTCCCAGTTTGTCCTGTTTGCTTAAGATTACCCCGTCAGTAAATTGGAAAAGGACATGAACAGAAACTTTTCCAAAGAAGACAGAATAATGTCCAGCAAACATATAACAAAATGCTCAGAATCTCTAATCATTAGAGAAATGCAAATCAAAACCACAATGAGGTATCACCTAACCCCAGTGAGACTGGCCTTTCCTTTACCAAAGAATCCCAAACCAAAAAATGCTGGTGATGATGTAGCAAACAGGAACACTCTTACATTGCTGGTGGGACTGCAAATTAGTACAATCTCTGTGAAAAAGAATTTGGAGATATCTCAAAGAGCTAAAAATAGAAATTCCATTTGATTGAGCAATATCACTATTAGTCATCTTTGCAAAGGAACACAAGTCATTCTATAATAATGACATCTGCACTCAAATGTTCATGGCAGTACAATTCACTACTGCAAGGATATGGAAAGAACCTAAGTGCCTGTCAGTCTATGAGTGAATTAATAAAATATGGTATATGTATACAATGGAATACTACTCAATTATAAAAAATGATTGTGATCTAGCACCTCTTTTAATTTCCTGGATAGATCTTGAGCCTATCCTCCAAACCGACGTATCACAAGAATGGAAGAGCAGGCGCCACAAGTACTTGCCATCAAATTGGCACTGACTGATCAACAGTAAAGTACTTAGACAGTATAATATAATTTGGGGATGGGGGTGTTGGGGTGGGTAAACTTACAACTAACGGACATGATGAGCTTTGTAGGGGGAGAAGGGCATGCCTCTAATCATAGTTTGGATGTGGCAAAATCATAACATGTAACCAAAATGTTTGTATCCCCATAATATCCTGAAATAAAACAAAATAAAATAAAATAAATAAAATAAAATAAAATAAATAAAAAGCCTGTAAGGTAGTTGTCTCAGCAGAGGTCAATGGTCCCTCCCAGACTGCTGAGAATAGCCACCAGGGAGGACCTGAATTGACCCCAACCAGCCAGAAACTCTGTTTTTGTGGGTGGAGTCATCTGAGATTCACAATTTGGCTTTCAGGAGCAGGTTTTGCTCTTTTCCTCCATCCTCTGCTCTGTGATCTCCTTCTGGTGTCTGCCAGCAGGCAGAAACTCAAACTAGCTGAGCTTCCTCACTATTGCACAGTGTAATAGGGAGATTCCCTGCCCATGATCTCTGCCTGGGCTGAAAGCATGGCCTTCCTGCAGGGGGAGGGGTCCTTTTGTGTGTGCTGGGGCTAGAACCCACACTACAGTCTCCTGTCAGTTCTGCCCATTCAGGCTCACTTGCCCCCCAAGATTAGTTCACCAGTCTCCCCTACATGCCCCCAAGCCACTCGATTAAGTCCTGGGGATATGAGATCTGGTCTGTGGGTCTGTACCTGGATCCACAAATATCAATCCCTGACCATGTCAGGGAGAAGCATGCTGGCCCCGAGTTGCCTATTTTGTACTCTAGCAGATTTGATGTCTTTTGCTTCAAGTTGTGCCCTGCTCTGATGGAGCAGCCAGGCAAGCAGCATCAGGGAGGGCCAGTGAGCATGGAGCTCACAGTCCAAGAATTCCTTCATCTGTGGTAGGTCCTTAAGAGGAAATATTTGAACTCCATTTTCTGTGGAAGCCCCAATGCAGTAGATGCACCAACAAAGGGGAAGCAGTAACTCTTGAGATTCCCAGCTCAATTGACTCTCTCAGCAGCCAAGGGTGGGGGAGAAGGGGAGAGAAAAGATCTGAAAGGAGGAAAACTAGCATTCTAATCATCTGTCACTCCCTCTGGAAGGCAGCCCACCCAGTATGTTCAGGCCCTGGAATTATACAGATCCCCCAAGACCCACCAGCCCCCTGTGACTCCTGAAGTCTTGGCCAGCATTGGGAAATGTTTGTTGTGGGAATGGACAAGATGTAAACTGAGGGTCTGAAGCCACCTGGGGAGGACAGAGGTGCACATTGGGTGGAGAAGCAATATGGCACCTGACATGTTGGCTCAGGTCTGTGGTGACTGGAAGTGTTGGCAGCCTTGTGTTTTGGCCTCAAGAAGCTTCTAGTTCACTGGTGGTAGCAACTTTTGAGCCCATGAGTGTAGAAAGGCTCTCTAGCCACTCGGTAGCCTATTGGCTGCCAGAGATGAGAGGGAGGAAGAAACAAGCCAGTCAACCTACCCTTTTCGCTGGGCTCCCAGCCTCATAAGGGTTGCCTGCTGCTGGTATCTTGCTCCTTGTTGTTCTGCTCCACAACTTCTTCCTGTGGAATCTCTTGTAGATTCTGGAAGTTTTCCCTCAGAATTACACCCTAATAATGTTTGTTTCTATTTTCTTTTTTCTCTAAAACTTTTCCTTCTTTCTGAGATGATCTGGCAGCTGATGTCTCTGGTCAGCCATCCTGTCTCCTACTCAGGTGTCTGTTTTAATGCCAGTCTTATGCTGTTTTGGTTACTACAACTCTACTATAATTTAAAGTCAGGTAATGTGTTTCCCCTACAGTTGTTTTTGCTCAGTATGGCATTGTCTATGTTAGGTATTTTGTTTTCCATATAAAAGATTATTTTTTCCATTTGTGTGAAGAATGCTTTTGGTATTTTGATGGGGATTGCACTGAGTGTAGATTGCTTTGAGTAGTATGACATTTTAACAATATTAATTCTTTTAATCCATGAGCATGGAATATCTTTCCATTTTTTTCTGTTTTCTTCAAGTTTTTTTCTTCCATGTTTTATGGTTTTCATTATAGAGATCTTTCACTTTGTAGGTTAAGTTCATTCCTAGGTTTTACTTTATTTGTAGGTTTTATGAACCTAGGTTCACTCCTAGGTTTTATTTTATTATAAATGAGATTAATTGTTGATTTATTTTCACATTTTTTATTGTTGGCATATAGAAATGCTACTGATTTTTGTATGCTGTTTTTGTATCCTGCAACGTCACTGAATTTATCAGTTTTAATAGTTTTTTGTGGAATCTTTAGTTTTCTCTATCTATAAAATCATTTCAACTGCAAACAAGAACAATTTGACTTTTTCCTTTCCAATCTGGATGCCCTTTATTTCTTTGTCTTTTCTGATTGCTCTTGCTAGAACTTACAGTGCTATGTTGCATAACAGTGATGGACAACCTTGTTTTGATTCAAATCTTAGAGTAAAGAATTTCAGTTTTATTCCATTCAGTATGATGCTAGCTGTGGTTATGTCATATATGGCTTTTATCATGTAGAGGTAAGTTCCTTCTATATCCACTTTTTTTGAGAATTTCAATCATGAAGGGATGGTGAATTTTATTGAATGTTTTTTCAGCATCAATTGAAATGATCATATGGTTTTTGTTCTTCATTCTGTTGATATGATGTATCATATTGATTTATTTGCTTATGTTCAAACCTCCTTGCATCCCTGGAATAAATTCCACTTTATCACAATGAGTAATCCTTTCAATATTTTGTTGAATGTGGTTTGCTAGTATTTTCTTTAGGATTTTTGCATTTACGTTCATCAGAGATATTGGGCTATAGTTTTCTTTCACTTTTTGTTTTTCTGTGTGTGTGTGTGTGTGTGTCTGTGTGTCTGTGTCTTTGCCTTGTTTTGGTATCATGGTGATTCAGGTCTCATGGAATGAGTTTGGGAGTATTCCTTCCTTTATTTTGAAATATTTTAAGCTAGATTGATGTTAATTTTTCTTTGAATGCTTTGTAGAATTTTACAATGAAACCATAGGGTCCTGAGCTTTTATTTGATGGGAGACTTTTTATTACAACTTATATCTTATTACTTGTTATTGGTTTATTCAGGATTTGAATTTTGTCTCAGTCCGATCATTGTAGATATTATATATCTAGGAATTTATCTATTTCTTCTTGATTTTCCAATTTATTGGGATATAGTGGTCTCTAATGATCTTTGAATTTCTGCAGTATCAGTGGTAATGTCTAATTTTTCATCTCTTATATCTTTGGATCTTCTCTCTTTTTATTTTAGTCTATCTCAAGGTTTGTCAATTTTGCTTATCATTTCAGGAAGCTTATTTTTCATTTTGTTGGTCTTTTGTATTGTGAGTTTTTAAAATTTGCATTTCATTTATTTCTACTCTGAAATTTTATTATTTATTTTCTGGCACTTATTTTGCATTTGGTTTGCACTTGTTTTTCTAGTTATTTTTGGTGCATCATTTGGTTGTTTATATGAAGCTTTTCTGCTTTTTTGATGTAGGCACTTATTGCTATAAACATTCCTCTTATTACTACTTTTGCTGTATTCGGTAAGTTTTTATATATTGTGTTTTTATTTTCATTTGTTTTGAGAGTTTTTTAAATTTACCTCTTAATCCCTTCATTATGCCACTGGTCATTCAGGATGATTTTGTTTAATTTCCGTGCATTTCTAATGCTCCTGTTGTTATTGCTTTCTGGTTTTATTACTTTGTGGTGAGAGAAAATATTTGATATGATTACAATTTTTTTGAATTTTTTAATACTTGTTTTGTGGCTAAACATATGGTCTATCCTTGAAAATGATCTATGATCTGAGGAAAAAAATTATGTTCTACAGCTGTTGGATGAAATTTTCTGTAAATATCTATTATGTTCATTTGGTCTATACTGCAGGTTAAGGTCCAATGTCTCTGTTGATTTTCTGTCTGGATGAACTGTGCAATGCTGAATGTGGAGTGTTGAGGTCTCCAATGATTATTGTATCGGAGTATATCTCTCTCTTATCTCTGATAATATTTGTTTCACATATTTTGATGCTCCAGTGTTAGGTGAATATATTTTTAGAATTGTTATACCTTTTTGCTGAATTGATTCCATTATCATTATATAATGACCTTATTTGTCTCTTTTTACAGTTTCTGTATTAAAAACTATTTTATCTGATAGAAGTATGCCTATTCCTGCTCTGCGTTGGTTTCCATTTGCATGAAATATCTTTTTCCATCCTTTATTTTTAATCTATGTGCGTCTTTATAGGTAACACAGTGGGTTTCTTCTTACAACATATAGTTGGATCTTTTTTTAAAAAAAAAATTCATTCAGCTACTCTACGTCTTTTGATTGGAATGTCAATTCACTCCAATGAATAATAACATTCATGTTATTGTTCATAATATATTGTTATTATTCATGTTATTCATGTTATTGTTCATAAGTTATTCATGAATAACATTCATGTTATTATTCATATGTAAGGACTTACTACTGCCATGTTTTTATTTGATTTCTGATTGTTTTGTGGTTCTCTCTTTTTTCCTTCCTTACCATTTTCCTTTGTTAAAAGTGAATTCTTCCAGTAGTGTGTTTTAATTTCTTGCTTTCTTATGTGTATCTGTTGTAGGTTTTTTGATTTGAGGTTACCATGAAGCTTGCAGAAATATTTTATAACCAATTATTTTAAATATATGACAACTCTGCTTACAAACAAACAAGCAAAGAAAAATGTAACGGAAAGTCTGCACTTTTCCTCTATCACTTTACTGTTTTTTTAACTTTTTGTTGTTTCCATACATATCTTTTTAAACTATGTCTCAAAATGTTGTACCTATTTTTAATCATTTGTCTTTTAGTCTTCCTTTCTAAGACATAAGTGGTTTATACACCACAATTGCATCAATAGAGCATTCTGCATTTGTGTAGTTACTGTTTCCAGTGAGTTGTATACTTTTAAATAATTTCTTATTCATTAATGTCCTTTTAGTTGCTATTCAAGCTATTTAGCATTTCTTGTAGGACAGATCTGGTGTTGATAAAATCTCACAGCTTTTTTATCTGGGAAAGTCTTTATTTCTTCTTCAGTTTTGAAGGATATATTTGCAGGATATAATATCCTGTGGTTTGGCTTTTTTTCCTTTAACACTTTGATTATGTCACGCCACTCTCACCAGTCCTGTAAGATTTCCACTGACCAATTTGCTGCCAGAAGCATTGGAGCTTCTTTATATATTTTTTTTTTCTTTCCTTCTCGCTACTGTTAGTACCTTTTCTTAGTATGTAATCTTTCGGAGCTTGATTACAAGCTTAGTATGTAATCTCTCGGAGCTTGATTATTAAATACCTTGAGGTAGTTTTGTTTATGTTAAACCTGCTTGGCATTCTATGACCTTCTTGTACTTGAAGGTTGGTATTTATTTCTAGCTTATAAAAACTCTCTGTTATTATTTCTTTGAATTACCTTTCTACCCCAATCTCTTGGTACCACCTCCTCTTTAAGACCAATAACACTGAGTTTGTCGTTTTGAGGTTATTTTTTTCTAGATCATATAAATAATCATATTTATATATGCTTATTTCTTATAAGAAATAATATAAGCATATTTTTTAATATTCTTAATATAAGCATATTTCTTTTTTTGTTTGTTTGGTTTTTGTTTTGTTTTCGAAAAAACATTTTATTTCACATGTCCAGTATCCATTATTTATTATGTTACTGATAACTACATTTTCCTTTGCGAAATTGCTCCCCCACTCCAGCCCATGGTCTGTTATACAGTTCATTTTCTACTAGTTCCTGCTACATAGTTGTTTGGAGCTCATTGATCTCTCGTCTTTCCAATGCCTGGATTTCCTTCTCCTCTTTGAGTCTGTGAGCTAACTTAGGTTTTTCTAATTAAGCCATTTTTGGCTGGTGAGAGCTCAAGTTGGTATCTGTTGCTTGCTCTGAAAGAACCCTTGCTGACTTTAGCCCATTTAATGCAAGGCCAATTAAGACAGAATTGTGTCCATCATTGCCTCATGACCTAATGTCTAAAATATAAAAATATTGTATAATTAATGAATAAAACTTAGAAGAATGAAGTGACAGGGGGACATCACAGTCAGACTGTTGGAGAGGCTGAGTTAGAGGTTAACTTTTTTCTTGACTTTTCCTTCCTTTATTTCTTTCAGATACATAGCTTTTTCTTAAATTTCCTATGCCCTCCTATGGCTTTTCTAAATGCACACTTGCTTACACTGCTGTTTCTTGACACAAGTACCATTTCTTTAATATGGTCAATTTATATTATCCCTATGCTTCTGGTATTTTATCTGAGGATGAAAATATTCCAGGAAGGCCACTGGATGTCTAATTTATTTCTTTTCTTTTCTTTTCTTTGTATTTCAGCATATTATAGAAGTACAAATGTTAAGGTTACATACATTGCCCTTGTCTCCCCTCTCCCCTTGAGTCAGAGCTTCAAGTGTGTCCATCCCCGAGACGGTGTGCATCACACTCACTATGTATGTATATACACATCCCCTCCTCCCCTTCCACCTGTCCCACAATGGACAAATGTTTGTTTTTCTTTTCTTCTTAACATTTTGGTTACATTTTATATCTTTGCCTCTCCCTAGCAAGGGTTAGAGGCATGCCCTTCCTCTCCATAATGTTCACCACATCCCTCAGATATGGGACTACCCCCCCAACCCCCAAATCCCTGGTGAACACCACCACCCTTTGAGCACCATAGTGTCAATCAGTCAGTACCAATTTGATGGAGAGTATATGTGGAGCCCATTTTTCTGATCTTGTGTCACCTCACTTTGGATAATGGGCTTAAGCTCAAACCAGGAAAATATAAGCGGTGCTAGCTTGCTGTCATTTCTTAGAATTGAGTAATATTCCATTGTAAACATATACCAAATTTTAATAATCCACTTATGAATTGATGGACACTTGGGTTGTTTCCACGTCCTTGCAATAGTAGGTGCAGATGTCTTTATAATACCATGTCTTATGCTCTTTGGGGTAGATGCCTAATAATGCTATTGCTGGGTCGAATGGTATTTCTATTTTTAGCTCTTTGAGATATCTCCAAATTCTTTTCCACAACGGTTGTACTAATTTGCAGTCCCACCAGCAGTGTAAAAGTGTTCCTGTCTCTCCACATTCTCCCCAGCATTTGTTGTTTTGGAATTTCTTGATACAGGCCAATCTCACTGGGATTAGATGATATCTCATCGTGGTTTTGATTTGCATTTATCTCCAAAATGGGAGAAAATATTTGCTCTCTACACTTCTGATAAAGGTCTGGTAACAAGAATCTACATACAGGTCAAAATAATTAACAAGAAAAAATCAAAGAACCCCATCAAGAAATGGGCAACAGAAGTGAACAGAAACTTTTCTAAAGAAGACAAAATAATGGCCAGCAAACATATTAAAAAATGCTCAACATTGCTAATCATTATGATTTATTTCTTAAATTATTTTTTTTATTTTTTCTCCTCTGACTATGTATTTTCAAATAAACTGTCTCCAAGCTCTCTAATTCTTTCTTCTGCTTGATTAGTTCTGCTGTTCAGTGACTCTTCTGCATTTTTCAGTTTGTCAATTGAGTTCTTTACCTCCAGAATTTCTACTGTTTTTTTTTTTTTTTTTAATTTCAATCTCTTTGTCAAATTTCTCGGATATGCTTTTGAATTCCTTCTCTGTTTTCTTGAAGTGCATTGATCTTCTTAAGGACAGCTATTTTTATCTTTTTCTTTATTTCAGCATATTGCGTGGGGTACAAATATTTAAGTTAAATATATTGCCCTTTCTCCACCCAAGTCAGAGCTTCAATTGTGTCCATCCCCCAGATGGTGCACCCTGCACCCATGAGGTGTGTTTATATCCATCCACTCCCCTCCCATCTGCCTGACACCCAGTGAATGTTATTACTTTATATGAACTTAAGTGTTGATCAGTTAATACCAATTTGATGGTGAGTACATTTGGTGCTTGTTTTTCTATACTTGGGATACTTCACTTAGTAGAATGGGTTCTAGCTCTACCTAGGATAATACAAGAGGTGCTAGATCACCATTCTTTTCTGTGGCTGAGTAGAACTCTATGGTATACATATAGCACATTTTATTAATCCACTCATGTATTTATGGGCACATGGGTTGTATCCACATCTTTGCAATGCTGAATTGTGCTGCTATAAACATTCAAGTGCAGATATGTTTTTTATAAAATCTCTTTTGTTTTGGGGGGTACTTGCCCAGTAATGGGATTGCTGGATCAAATGGTAGTTCTACTTATATCTCTTTGAGGTATCTCCATATTGCTTTCCACAGAGTTTGTACTGGTTTGCGGTCCTATCAGCAGTGTATGAGTGTTACTATCACTCCACATGCATTCCAACATTTACTGTTTTGGGACTTTTTGATAAAGGCTATTCTCAACAGAGATAAGTGATATCTCATTGTGGTTTTGATTTGCATTTCCCTGATGATTAGAGATGTTGAGCAATTTTTCATATGTTTATTAACCATTAGTCTATCTTCTTTTGAAAACTTTCTGTTCATGTACTTTGTCCACTTTTTGATAGATCTGTTTGATTTTTTTCTTGCTGCTTTCCCTGAGTTCTACACAGATTTTAGTTATCAGCCCTTTATCAGATGCGTAACATGTGAATATTTTCTCCCATTCTGTTGGTTGTTTGTTTGCTCTGGTGATAGTTTCCTTGGCTGTGCAGAGCCTTTTTAATTTGGTCAGGTCCCATTTATTTATTTATTTTTTTGTTGCTGAGATTGTCTTTGGGGTCTTCTTCATAAATTCTTTGCCTAGGCCAATGTCTATAAGAGGTTTTACAACATTTTCTTCTAGCATTCTTATGGTTTCATGCTTTAGGTTTACATCTGTCATCCATTGTGAGTTGATTTTTGTGAGAGGTGAAAGGTGTGGATCCTATTACAGTCTTCTACATGTGGCTATCCAATTTTCCCAGGACCGTTTATTGAATAAGGATTATTTTCCCCCCATGTATGTTTTTGTTTGCTTTGTCAAAGATTAGATGACTATATGAGGATGGTTTTATATCTGGGTTCTCAGTTCTCTTCCATTGGTCTACATCTCTGTTCTTGTGCTAGTACCATGCTGTTTTAGTTGTTATGGCCTTGTTTTATAGCTTGAAGTCTGGTATTGATGTCTTCCAATTTGCTCTTTTTGCTTAAGTTTGCTTTTTCTATACAGGGTCTTCTCTCATTCCATACAAAACAAAGAATTATTTTTTCTAGGTATTTGAAAAATGATGTTGGTATTTTAGTAGAGATTCAATTGAATGTACATATCACTTTTGGTAGTATAGACATTTTAACAATGTTGATTTTGCTGACCCATGAGCATTGTATTGTTTTCCACCCATTTATGTCCTCTGCTATTTCCTTCCTCAGTGTTTCAAAGTTCTCCTTGTAGAGGCCTTTTACCTCTTTAGTTAAATATACTCTGATATATTTTATTTTCTATGTTGCTATTGTGAAGGGTATTGAGTCTTTGATTTGGTTCTCAGTTTGACTGTTGTTCGTGTATAGGAGTACTCCTGATTTCTGTATATTGATTTTGTAACCTGAGACCTTGTTGAATTTGTTTATCAATTCCAGTAGTCTCATGGCAGAACCTTTGGGGTTTTCTAGATATAAGATCATATAGTCAGCAAAGAGTGATAGTTTGTCCTCTTCTTCCCCCATTTGGATCTCCTTGATTTCTTTCCCTTATCTTATTGCTCTGGCTAGGACTTCCATCACTATGTTTCATACAAGTGGTGATAGAGGGCAACCTTGTCTGGTTCCAGTTCTAAGTGGGAATGCTTTCAATTTTCCCCATTCAGTATGATGTTGGGTGTGTGTTTGTCATATTGCCTTTAAGATAACTTGTAATTTTTTATTGAAATTCAGGGATGATTTACTTGGCTAAAGGAAATGTGGTAGTAGACCTTGAGTGATTTGTTGGTAAGGTGTGGAAGAGGGGAAGTGATATCAAATAATATGATTTGGTGTCAGTATTTTAGTGTGCCTGAGCCTCTGGGCTGTGACCTTATGAATGGTTTTAAGCCCTTCATCTTCTACCCCTTAGTTGAGACAATGAAGGCCAGAGCAAGCTACAGTTATGTATTTTCCTTTCTCCAAATTTGTTAGGCTCTGGTAAAACCTCAGTCTGCTAAACTCTGGTAAAATAGGTTTTATTAAAAAACTTTTTATTTTGAATTATTGTGAAAACATGAGAGTTGTATATCTTTATAAGGTACATGTGATGCTTTGATACAGGCACACAATGAAAATTAATCAAATTCTGGCAAAATTGTTTATTTTGAGGGCAGGCTTTGTTAAGAAGAACAGAATGTGCTGCCCATATTTCAAAATGGCCACTTTCTTCCTCCTCCTGACTGAAGCACAAGGGGATTTTTATCCAATAGTCACTGTGATAACCTGGTAGGATTCCTAAAAGTAAAACTTGCAAACATGTGGGAGCCAACCTAAAACTGTACTCCCCTCCAAGGTATTTTTATTTCTCAAACTTATCTACACTGAATCCAGTAATATGGCAATTACAGTTTAGGTTTCATTCCCTGGACTGGTTCCTGGAGAAGGTTCTGCTTGTGGGCTTCTCCTCTGCATCTGATTGTCTGCCTCTAGAAATTTTGAGTGCAGTGGTTTACCCTATGCGATCAGTTCTCTAGTGAATCTAAGAAATGTTATTAATTATCACTTTGTTTAGCGTTTTTCTCTTCTTTTGTGGATTTGAGTGATGACTTATAGCCTTTTACATGCTACCTAGAAGCATGTAGAAATTGCATTGAGCATTTTATTTTGGTCATGTGTATTTAAAGTATAAAATTTCCACTTGTTTTTTCATGATAGCTTCTATTTGCTGATATTTTCTATTTTGTTGCTTAGTGTTTCTATTATTTCATTTGTTTGTATGTGTGCAATTGCACATAGAAGTATGTTTCAGGTTGTTTTAACATTCTTGGCTGATCATTCTAATATCTGATTTTGTGTCACTTTGATGTTCATATCTATTGATTACTTTTTCATTTAGTTTGATATATTCTTCACTCTTGGTATAACAAGTAATTTTTTGTTGAAACATGAACATTTTGTATTATGTTAGGAAGATTTAATCCTTTTGTTTTAGCTGGCTTCCTCTGATACTGCTCCAGTGAAGGAAGAGGGGTCACCCTCTCATTATTGTCAAATGGAGAAAGAATTTCCAGTTCCTCATTCGATCTCCATTGTTACACCAGAAGTTTACTCCTCATTACTAGTGGGTGACAGTGGGAGATATGGCTTTCCATTAGGCTTTCCATTAGGCTTTCACTGATACCTCTCTGGTTGGAAGGGGTAGGAGTATTCCTATTGCTCCCACAAATCTTCCTGTAACACTATTCATGGGGAAATTGCCTCATTGCTTCTGGATATTGGTGAAGGTCCTGACTGCCCACTAGTCTTCCTGTAACACTGCACCACCTCATTACTACCAGTCAAGGGTAGGTTCCAGGCTCCCTATGTATTCCCTACTGACACTGTGGTTGAAGAAAACTTTACATCCTCAGAAAGAGATGAATGTGACACCTCTTTTTGATAACACCTTGGAATGGGAAGTTGGGGAAGGCTGGTGAGGTTGGAATGTTAGGCTATCTATTCAGCCCTTACTGGTATCAGTAAGGATAAAGCCATAGATTTCTCAGTATTGCTTTGCTGGAGAAGAGTGCTTATTTCTAAGTTTTCTGTCACACACTAAGCTGCCCAATTTTTATTCCTTAGGCTGGCGAGAGCAGGTTTTTATTGGCACTTTCATTAAGCCTTTATGTATTGGTCTTTCTTTTTTGACATTTTTTTTCCTTTTTATTTCATTATATTATGGGGGTACAAATATTGTTAAGGTTACATATATTCCCCTTACTATCCCTCCCCCCGCTCACCGTCTCAGAGCTTAAAGTGTGCCCATACTCCAGATGGTGCACATCGCACTCATTATGTATGTATACACTCATCCCCTCCTCCCCCCCCCACCTGCCCACCACCCGATAAAAGGTTTTTTTTGTTTTTTGTTTTTTGTTTTACATTTTGGTTACATTTTATATCTTTGCCTCTCCCTAAGAAGGGTTAGCGGTATTCCCTTCCACTCCGCAATGCTCGCCACATCCCTAAGATGTGGGTCTCCCCCCCCCCCAAATCCCTGGTGAGCACTACCACCATTTGAGAACCATAATTTTAATCAGTCAGTACCAAATTGATGGCAAGTACATGTGGAGCTCATTTTCCTGATCTAGTGTTGCCTCACTTTGGATAATGGGCTTAAGCTTAATCCAGGATAGTATAAATGGTGCTAGCTCACTGTCGTTTTTTAGAATTGAGTAATATTCCCTTGTGAGCATATATCAAATTTTGATTATCCACTCATGAATTGACAGACACTTGGGTTGTTTCCATGTCCTTGCAATAGTGAATTGTGCTGCCATAAACATTTGGGTGCAGATGTCTTTATAATAGAATGTCTTATGCTCTTTTGGGTAGATGCCTAACAATGCTATTGCTGGGTCGAATGGTATTTTTATTTCTAGCTGAGGTATCTCCAAATTCTTTTCCACAAAGGTTGTACTAATTTGCAGTCCCACCAGCAGTGAAAGAGTGTTCCTGTCTCTCCACATCCTCCCCAGCCTTTGTTGTTTTGGGATTTCTTGTTATAGGCCATTCTCACTGGAGTTAGGTGGTATCTCATTGTGGTTTTGATTTGCATTTCTCTGATGATTAGAGATGTTGAGCATTTTTTAGATGTTTGCAGGACATTATTCTGTCTTCTTTGGAGAAGTTTCTTTTCATTTCCATTGCCCATTTCTTGATGGAGTTGTTTGATTTTTTCTTGTTAGTTCTTTTGATTTCTAGGTAGATGCTTGTTATTAGACCTTTATCAGAAGTGTAGAGAGCAAATATTTTCTCCCATTCTGTAAGTTGTCTATTTGCTCTAATGATAGTTTCCCTGGCTGTGCAGAAGCTTTTTAATTTGATCAGATCCCATTTGTTTATTTTTGATGCTGCAGTGATTGCCTTGGGGGTCTTCCTCAAAAATTCTTTGGCTAGACCAATGTCTGATAGGGTTTTCCCAACATCTACTTTCTTGATGCCAAGCCTGGGATATGTAAATCAAAAGAAAACAGGGACCACTATGTCTTCTTTCTTTGTATACCATGGTCCCTAATGGGTCTTCTTTCTTATTTTCAACTTTTAGAGTTATCTTACCCTTATTTTATATATAATGTCCAGGGCATTTTATTTACTAAGGAAGAATAAGAAATAGTATATCCACTCCTTCTTCCTGAAAATGAAAATAACAATATAATTTTTAAATGAATTACATTTCAAGTGATAAATATGATAAATATAAACTGTATGGAGAAAAGTAAAATGTAGTAAGAATTATAGAGAAAGTTAGTTGGGGGTGGGACTACTATTCTACATGTGGCATCAGAGAGATCAGTCTAATATGATAATATATGTACAAAAGTCCAGAAGAATTGAACACCTAGCATAAGAGCATTCTAGGTAGAAGAAACAACAAATAAAACGTTTTTGAGGTAAGAGCATGATTAACCTATTCAAGAAATAAACATGTCTGTAAGTGTAAGTAGAATGAGTTGAACAAGAGACAACAATTGTAGGAAATGAGGTCAGAATGAGGGAAGTGGCGAATTATATGTGGCCTTGTATGTCATTTATTACTATTTTTAATAGGAGAGTAAAATATGATTCACATTTCAAAAGGATCATGCTGGCATCTGTGTGGTTTTCCAACATGGAGAAGCAATGATCAAAAATAGGAGGCCAGATATGAAACATTTTTCAACAAATCAAAAGAAAGATAATTGTAATTTGAATAGTACTGTGGTGGTGGAAATGTGAGAAGCAGTTGGTTTCTTGATATATTTTGATTTTGTAGTTACAGATTTTTCTAATGTATTAGATGTAATTTTGAAAAACAGAGGAGTCCAGAAGGGACATACCTAAAAATAATACAAGCCATATATGACAGACCCATGGCCAACATCATACTGAATGGGGGAAAATTGAAAGCATTCCCACTTAGAACTGGAACCAGGCAAGGCTGCCCCCTATCTCCACTTCTTTTCAACATAGTGCTGGAAGTCCTGCCTACAGCAATCAGACAGGAAAGTGGAATTAAAAGTATCCAAATAGGGGCAGTAGAGATCAAATTTTCACTGTTTGCTGATGATATGATATTACATTTAGAAAACCCAAAAGATTCAACCAAAAAACTCCTGGAATTGATAAATGAATTCAGTAAAGTCTCAGGATACAAAAGCAATACACAGAAATCAGAGGCACTCATATACGCCAACAGCAATCAAATTAAGAACCAAATCAAAGGCTCAATTCCCTTCACAATAGCAACAAAGAAATTAAAGTACCTAGGAATATACTTAACCAAGGAGGTAAAAGATCTCTATAGGGAGAACTATGAAACACTAAGGAAGGAAATAGCAGATTATGTAAACAGATGGAAATCCATGCCATGCTCATGGGTCTGCAGACTCAACATCATTACATGTCTATACTACCCAAACTGATCTACAGATTCAATGCAATACCTATTAAAATCCCATCATCATTCTTCACAGATACATAAAAAATAATTTTACACTACATATGGAACCAAAGAAGACCCCACATATCAAAAGCAATTCTAGGCAACAAAAACAAAATGGGAGGTATTAATATGCCAGATATCAAACTATACTACAAAGCTATAGTAAGTAAATGAATCTGGTATTGGCACAAAAATAGGAATATTGACTAGTGGAACAGATCTGAGAACCCTGATATAAAACTATCCCCATATAGCCATCTAATCTTTGACAAAGCAGACAAAACCATACACTGGGGAAAAGAATCCCTTTTCGATAAATGGTGCTGGGAAAACTGGATAGCCACTTGTAGAAGGCTGAAGCAGGAACCACACCTTTCACCTCTCACAAAAATCAACTCACGCTGAATAACAGACTTAAACCTAAGGTATGAAACTATTAGAATTCTAGAGGAAAATATTGGAAACACTCTCCTAGACATCGGCCTAGGCAAAGAATTTATGAAGAAGAATCCAAAGGCAATCACGGCAGCAACAAAAATAAATAAATGGGAGATGATCAAACTAAAAAGCTTCTACACAGCCGAAGAAACAGTCATGAAAGTAAACAGACAACCTACAGAATGGGAGAAAATTTTTGCATCCTCCACATCTGATAAGGGGCTGATAACTAGAATATACTTAGAACTCATGAAAATCAGCAAGAAAAAAATCAAACAACCCTATCAAAAAGTGGGCAAAGTACTTGAACAAAAACTTTTCTAAAGAAGACAGAAGAATGGCCAACAAACATATTAAAAAATGCTCAACATCTCTAATCATCAGGGAAATGCAAATCAAAACCACAATGAGATATCACTTAACTCCAATGAAAATGGCCTTTATCAAAAATTCCCCAAACAATAAATGCTGGCATGGATGCTGAGAGAGAGGAACACTGCTACACTGCTGGTGGGACTGCAAACTAGTTCAACCTCTGTGGAAAGCAATATGGAGATACCTTAAAGCGATACAAGTGGATCTACCATTTGATCCAGCAATCCCATTACTGGACATCTACTCAAAAGATCCAATGACACCCTTAAAAAGGACACCTGCATTCGAATGTTTATAGCATTACAATTCATAATTGCAAGGCTATTGAAACAGCCCAAGTGCCCATCAATCCAAGAGTGGATTAATAAAATGTGGTATATGTATACCATGGAGTACTATTCAGCTCTAAGAAACAATGGTGATATAGCACATCTAGTATTTTCCTGGTTAGAGCTGGAACCCATACCACTAAGTGAAGTATCCCGAGAATGGAAAAACAATCACCACATATACTCACCAGCAAACTGGTATTAACTGAGCAGCACCTAAGTGGACACATAGGAACTACAGTAATAGGGTATTCGGCAGGTAGGAGGGGGGCGGGGGGTGGGTGTATACATACATAATGAGTGAGATGTGCACCATCTGGGGGATGGTCACGCTGGAAACTCAGACTTTTGGGGGTGGAGGGGAAAGGGCATTATTTGAAACCTTAAAATTTGTACCCCCATAGTATGCTGAAATAGAAAAGAGAGCGAGAGAGAGAGAAAAAAGAAAGATCCAAGTTTGATTTGAGCAACAAAAGAATGCAGATTCTATTTAATGAATTGAGAATAACTCTATGACGAACAGATTTGGGGAGGTAATCAGTTTACTTTGGGATATATTAAAATTTGATGTCTGTTGAATATCCAAGTGTGATCAGTAGGCAGTTACATATATAAGAGCAAGGACCAAGGAAGAGGTTCAGGTAGAGATAATACATTTAGGAGTCATCAGTGTATAAGTAGTGTTTAAAGCTATGGGACTGGTTGAGATCGGCTAGAAACTGAGTGTCGATAATGAATCAAAAATATCTGTGGACTAAGCTCTAGGTAACACCAATGTTTAGATATCAAAAAGACTAAGAGGCAGTGATAATAGAGAAACTTGTGAGCCAATAGAGTAGAGGATTTAATAGTGTCTATAGAGTCTAGTGGTGATTTTGCATTTCGGGAGAAGGGATATGATTGCTTATTATGGCAAGAAATCTCCACAGATGATTTTGTTAATAATGAACCAGAAGAAAAACAAAGCACACCATAAAAGCCTCAGCTGATAAGCCTTGGACAAAACAAACCTCTATCCTCCAAGAGGCAACACATGTTTTGCTGACCTTTGTCACCAGTCAGCCTCCTGTGCTGTGCTTTGATTGGTTGTGTCAAGGACCAGCAATAGCTGTTGACACTTAAAAGCAAGAACAATAAATGCAGCTGGGGATGCAGACATTAATTTTATGAGATCATATACCGTGTGAATAGCAACTGCTGCATGTACAGAAAGATCCCTTTAGTATAATATCTGAAAGTCAGACAGATGGTCTTCTCCAAGGTTCTTTCACTAATACAGTTTGTGTTCAAGTGAACATAAAATT
This sequence comes from Mirza zaza, assembly GCA_008750895.1. Lineage (NCBI taxonomy): Eukaryota > Metazoa > Chordata > Mammalia > Primates > Cheirogaleidae > Mirza > Mirza zaza. Next base: position 8,258 of record VSMD01008761.1, on the reverse strand, counting down.
GAAAATTAATTAACATGTTTAATTAGGGATGTATAGTCAATTCTCTATTAATCACACGAGTGACAGAGTTCGGCAGTGACATAATTAACCCAAAAGCATAGAAAAATGATGGTTGTTTTCTATTCCAGATCTATGATTAGGCTTTCAGCTATGATATTATATGAAAAACAATGAATCTATATTTCTGTTTATAATCCTCATAAGCTCTAGGCATACCAACCCATAGGTACAAATAAAATTATATTAATGTTAATATATAAATTTTATTGTTTTATAATCCCTGTCTTTATAACTACAAACCATAAGTAGACTCCTCCCCCTCCTACACACCCTATACCTTTCTAAAGTCTTTTTCTTTTGGGGGAAAGGGTCTCAGGGAGTGTATTATATGTGGTCAAGAAAAAATTTCATTATGTTCTCATCCATTGGCCACTTACATAGAGTTCTAATTTGTAGGTCTTTGTGAGGGAAGGGTAGGCCAATGAAAAGCTAATTCTCTGGTGCCCTGCAATCCAAAAGGAATACCATCATCTTCAATGCGGATATGGAGAAAATTCTATTTTTACCATTTTGGTTTTCACTTTGTCACCCAGGCCTCATGAATGCATAACCTGTGTCCTGAATTGCTCATAAAGCTAGTATCAGCCTTTTATTATAGCCACTCTTGATGTAAAGACAGGGATTCTGGTTCCTGGAATCAGGCTGAAAATAGGCACAGTATTATCATCTCCTTTTGCCTTTTCCTCAACTACTGATACACAACCTCACCCCACCTAGTTCAAAAGAAAAAAAAAAAACATTTAATTACACAAATAAATGCCTGGATAGAGAGGTCCTTCAATGCCACATATCAAATGTTGATATTTGTGAAATAAGATGGCACTCAATTCTTTTCAAGTCAGGTAGAAATCAATTCCAGTTTATACTTCATTAGCACACATTAGCTGCTGTTGGTGTTTTAGAGGTAGTTTTCCTAGAAGTTCTTTAATAGGAATTAAAACATGGGCTTATATGCTTCTTGGTAAACATTGTGTCCTCTATCTAGACCAGTGATTGAGGTCCAGTTTTATGGGTATCATGATCATGAAACGAATTATCACAGGCTTTTAAATTCAATGCCTTGAGAGATAAACAAGTAATATATTTGGTCAATAGCTATTAATTTTTGGGGGGCCTCAGGACTCCTATACACTCTTAGAAATTATTGAAGACCAGAAAGAGCTTCTGTGTCTATAGGTTGTGCCTATTCAGATTTACTATATTCAAAATTAAAACAGGCAAAAATTAAAATAATTAATAAACATTAATATAAATTACTGATGTTTTAGCAAAAAACAATTCTACTTTTCAAAAACACAAAAAATAGTGAAAAGAATGACATTATTCTTCAATTTTTCAAATATATTTAATGTCTGCCCTTATGAAAGACGGGCACATTTTTATATTTACTCCGATACAGCCTATGGAAAACATGAGAGTGAAAATGGCAAATATGGAAGCTAAATGATATATATATATATATATATATATATATATGTGTGTGTGTGTGTGTGTGTGTGTGTGTGTGTGTGTATAGTCATAAAGTGGTGTAATGGACATTGAAAACTAAGAAAACTAACAAGGGGGTGATGGATAAAAATCTGCCTATCAGGTACAATGAATGTACACTATCCTGGTGACAAATACACTGAAAGCCCTGACTTCAGCATTATACAATTGATCCATGTAACAAAAAAACACTTGTACCCCTTAAATCTATTGAAATAGCAAGCAAGAAAGAAAATTACAAATAAGAGTAAAAAATGCAAATAACACATTTGTATTATTATAACGACAGTGTTGATCTTAAGATATTTTGAAAAATTCTCGGGAATTCTCAGAGATCTCTGAACCACATTTTTTAAATTTCAGCATATTATGGGGGTACAAATATTTAGGTTACGTGTGCTACCATTCCACCCTCCCCCCCAGACTCAGAGCTTCAAGCGTGTCCATCCCCCAGATGATGCACATCACACTCATTATGTATGTGTATACCCATCCCCTCCTGACCCCTCCCGTCTGCCCAACGCCCTACATGTTGAATACTACTATCATGTACCATCTTGTCCCTTTTTATTTTAATATCTACACTCTCTCTCCTAGTTGCTCTCAGCTAGTCCTGTTGCTTTAAATGTCATCTGATATTGATGGCTTCAACTCAGCTAAGTGCTACTTGAGTGTCTAAAATGATTTCAAACTAAATGTGACCAAAGTAGAACTCTTGTCTTTCTTCAATTTGCTCTTGCAGTTTTCCCCATGTCACTAAGTGGTCCCCAAATCACCCATTTGTTCTGGCCTCCGAATAGGACATGTTTAATTGTAATCTTGTCCTCACTTGACATCCAACCCATTTTCAAGTCTTACCAGCTTTACCTTCAAATATATCACAAATCCATCCTGTTCTCTCCATCTCTACTTCTATCACCTTGGCCTAAGTTACTATTATTTTTTCCTGCTATTTCTCCAATCACTTCCTAAGTGATATCCCCAATTCTACTCATGCTCCTACTACAGTCTCTTCCCTATACAGAGACCAGAGTGATGTTTATTAAATATATGTCAAATATAGTCACTTCCTTTCTTAAGATTATCTAATGGCTGCCAATCACAATTAGAAAACTATCCAAACTCCTTATCTGAGTAGGATTATATGATCTGGAAACTACTCATGCCACTTTATTTTCCACTATTCTTTTTCTCATTCACTGTATGCCAGTTAAATTGACTTCAGTCTGTTCTGTAAAAAACTCAAGTTTCTTCCTACCTCAGTACCATTGTACTTACTATATTATTCTGCCTTAATACTAATTTCCAGGATCATTTCATGGCTAACTCCTTGTATTCATTCAGGATCTGGTTCAATTGAAACCCATTCAGAAAGATTTTCCCTGACAACCTAATATATAGAAACCTTCCATCTCAACACTGTCTCTGTCATTAATCATATTTTTGAATGGCTATAGCAGTTTTCATTTGGACTCTTTTGATAGCTTTTTTTTGTATATATTATTGATCCTTCAAAATTAAAAATAATTGAGGTTGGAAATTTTGTCAAATTTACCCACAATGCTCAGCATACTTTCTTATATAAAAAATGATACTAATTCTTTTTTGTTAAATTGATTTTTTTTCTTCAAAATTGTTTCTCCTCTTTATTTCCCTGGCACTAACATAGCTTACTTAAGCTTGTAACATTTTTACTTGAACTTCTGCAGTATCCTCATGACTGTTTTTCTTACCTCTAGTCTTTCCTCCTATAAGATTACCATTCTGTACATTGATCTATTGATAGATTACATTTCCTTGTGTACTACTAACATTATATGATCCCTGTGCTATAAAACCTCCAGCAGTTCCCCTATTACACTACTTGGAAACTCCTCAGTTTCAAATACATCTCTGACCATTTTATACAATGCTTCCAAGCATATACTTCTCTGGTTAGGTTTGGATAAATCATAGTTGAAAATACAGACTTAAAAGTTAGAAAGACCTAGGTTTAAAACTTGACACTGCCATGTATCATCTGTGTTATTTTGGCCAATTTATTGAATGCCTGTAGTCTTAAACTGCTTTGCCAAATTTGGAAATAATCCCATGTACCTTATACAGTTCTTGTGAGAATGATGTGATATAAAATTGGTAAAGCATCTTACAGGGGCCTGGCACAAAGTATTATTTCCCTATGAAATCCTCTCTGCCTATTGCTTTTATATTATCTAAACTCTTAGAATATGTAACACATATTTAAGCCTTATTACTATTATGCTTAATTTTAAATGTTAAGTTACTTCAGTTGATAATCTGGTCATTTTGCTACATTTTAACCCAAATGAAGACAAAGATTTTGTCTTATATTATTCTCAGTATCTTCCACAACTCCTGGCACAGAACTGATTACATAGTAGGGGCTCAAATAAAGACTTAGTGGTTTACCTCCTCAAAATAGATTGTTTTAATGATAACCAATAGGACCAAATAACTCTTATCTATATGTCTTATTATACATTAATACAATATTTATCGTGTTCTAAGCAGAATAATAATAAATAGAACTTATTGTTATTGCCATTTCAGTGAACAGAAACATGCTCTAAATTATAAGGGTCCCGAGTATAAAAGGAAAGGTTGCACTCCTTCACTGTTTCTGCCCTCTTTACCACTCTGTTCATTTGTATTTGCTAACATGATTTTTTGTTAAATATTCTAAAGTCATTCATAATATGTGTTTTTGTTTCTTTGTCAGAGCCTATACATTCATCAAGTTACAAGACTCATTCCTTATCTTACTCTTAGGTCTTATCATCTTTCATATGCCTTCTAATATAGGGTCTTGTACATAGTGGGCTGTGAAAACTCAAAAATGATGGTTTAAATACCAATCTACTTAGCTGATTCATTGGTGTTAGATTTTGAGTATATTATTTTAGAGATCATTTGGGAGACAAAAGAACTTGTTTCTGTCCAGTGAGTTTTTGTTACTTCATAGCTGAGGCAGTGTCCAGCCTGAAGGCTTGAGGAATGCTTTATGTTGCTCCCTGACCAAAAGCATCTCTCCTTTGGCTTACCAGAATGCCTGAAACTTCACCAGAAAATATTCTCTGTTTTCCAAAACTCTATTTTTCCCCAGAGTTTCCTGGAGTTTTAAACCTGATAAGCACAGAAGATTTTAGTATATTTAGAAATTTTCTGAATTGCATGCAAGATTCTGAATGGATAAGCATTATTCCGGGTAAGAAAAAGGCTCATAGCTTCCCTGTGATCTTCAGATGAATTAAAAATTACAAATAACTATCTTAAGTTTTCATTCAAAATTCTCCACATTTCTTTTTTTAAAAAAACACCTTTATTGAGTTATAATTTACAAACCATGGAATTCACTCATTCAAATTGTACAAATCAGTGATTTTGAGTATATTCACAGATAGGGGCATTCCTCACCACAATTCGAGAACATCTTCTCCATCATTTCATAAAGGTGTACCCTTTAGCTATCGCCTCTTATTCTCTCTTTCTGTCCCTTCCCATAGTTCTAAGCAACCAATAATCTATTTTCTGCCTCTATGATTTTCCCTACACAGATTATCAAATGAATGGAATCATATCATATGTGGTCTTTTGTGACCAACATATTTCTCTTCGCATAATGTTTTCAAAGCTCATCTCAATCATAGCATATATCTGCACGGAATTCTTTTTATTACCAAAGAATAGTCCATTGTAGGGATATACCACATTTGTTTATCCATTCATAGATACATGGTGGCATTTTTCTGCATCTATTGAGAGAATCATATGGTCTTTGTTCTTGTTTTTCTTTATGAGGCAGATTGCACTTATAAATTTGCGTATGTTGAACCAGCCTTGCATCCCTGTAATAAACCCCACCTGGTCATGGTGAATTTTTTTTTTTTGATGTGCTCCTGAATTCTGTTTACTAAAATTTTTTTGAGGATTTTTGCTTCTATATTCATGAGGGATATTGGTCTGTAATTTTCTTTTTTTGTTGTGTCCTTTCCTGGCTTTGGTATCAATGTGATATTGGCTTCATAGAATGAGTTAGGAAGGATACCATCCTTCTCAAGGTTGTGGAATAATTTTTGTAGTATAGGTATGAGTTCATCTTTGTATGTTTGGTAAAACTCTGAAGTGTAGCCATCTGGTCTGGGACTTTACCGTTTGGGGAGGTTGTTAATTACTGCTCCAATTTCTGAGCTTGAGATTGGTCTATTCAGGAATTCTGTTACCTCCTGGGTGAACTTAGGGAGGTTGTATGAATCCAGGAATTTTTTCATTTCTTCCTCTTTATTTAGTTTTTAGTCATATAGTTTTGTATAGTAGTCAAACATAATGTTTTGTATTACTGTGGTGTCTGTTGTGACCTCTCCTTTTTCATTTCTTATTAAGTTAATTAGAGTCCTTTCATTTTGGGTTTTTGTCAGTCTGGCAAGAGGACTATCAATTTTGTTTATCTTTTCGAAAAAACAACTTCTGGTATTGTTGATCTTCTGTATAATTCTCTTGTTCTCCATTTTATTTAGCTCTGCTTTAATCTTAGTTATTTCTTTTCCTTGACTAGGATTGGAATTGGTTGGCTTTTCTTTTTCCAATTCCTTGAGTCTATTCATTACCTTGTCAGTATCTAAGCTTTCTGTTTTTTGGATGTGAGCATTTATGCTATTAGTTTTCCTCTCAGGTATGATTTTGCTGTATCCCACAGGTTTTGGTAACATGTGTCTCCATTATCATTTTGCTCAAAGAAACTTTTTATTCCCTTTGAATTTCATCATTGACCCAATAATTCTTCAATAATAGATTGTTTAGTTTCCATTACTTTGTGAAGCATTGTTTCTATAGGAATTGAAGTCTAGTTTTATACCACTATGGTCAGAAAAGACAGATGGTATAATTTCTATTTTCTTGAATTTTTTGAGATCTGATTTGCAGCCTCGTGTGTGATCAATTTTGGAGAAGGATCCATGGCCAGCTGAGAAGAACATAAATTCAACTTTATTTGGGTGGAATGGTCTGTAGAGATCTGTTAGCCCTATTTGATCAAGAGCTTTGTTTAAGCCCTTTATTTCTTTGCTTATTTTCTGTTTGGAGGACCTATCCAGTTCATTCAGTGGAGTGTTGAAGTCCCTTGCTACTATGGCAGTATTGTTTAACATGCTGTTTAGATCATACAGGGTTTGCTTTATGTAATTGGTGCTCCTGCATTGGGTGCATAAATATTAAGAATTGTAAAATCTTCATGTTGGAGCTTCCCTTTCATCATTATAAAGTGGCCATATTTATCCTTTTTTACTGTTCCAATTTTAAAGCTTATGTTATCTGCAAATAGTATAGCTACGCCTAGTTTCTTTAGACTTCCGTTTGCCTGGATGATAGTTTTCCATCAATCGACCTTCAGTTGGAAGGCATCTTCGTGAGTTAGATGAGTTTCCTGTAGACAGCAGATATCAGGCTTGTGGATTTTTATCCACTCTGCCAGTCTATGTCTTTTCAGAGGACAGTTTAAACCATTTACATTTATTGAGAGGATTTAAATTGGAGGAAGATTTCCATTTATATTGTTGGGTGAAGTCCTGTTGCTGTGACTTGCTCTTTGAGGCATCATGCAGTTCACATTCTATCCTTTAATTCTTTGAAGATTTTACTTTGCAGAGTGTCTATTGCCCTGTTCAGTGTGGAAGAAAGATCTGAGAACTTCCTGTAGGGCTGATATGGTCTTTGCAAATTCCTTCAGTGATTACTTGTCTGAGAAGGACTTTATTTCTCCCTCATAGATGAAACTTAATTTTGCCAGATAAAGAATTCTAGGTTGGGCATCATTCTGTTTTAGAAGATTAAGAGTAGGCACCCAATCCCTCCTGGCTTATAAGGTTTCAGATGAGAAGTCTGCTGTTAGTCTGATAGGCTTACCTTTATAGGTCATTTGCTGCTTTCGTCTCGCTGCACGGAGAATTGTTTCTTTCCCGTTTACTTTGGTCAGCCTAATAACCATGTGATGAGGTGATTGCCTTTTCATGTTGAGTCTCCCAGGAGTTCTGTTTGCTTCTTGTATTTGAATATCAAGATTTATAGCCAGGCCTGGCATATTTTCCTCCAGTATTCCATGAAATAAGTTTTCCAGTCCTTGTGAATGTTCCTCTTCCCCTTCCAGAATCCCAATCAATCTGAGATTTGGCTTTTTTACATAACCCCACACTTTCTGTAAACTTTGGTCTTGTCTCTTGTTTCTGTATTCCCTTTCTTCCTCTGATTTGTTTAGCGCATAGGCATAATCTCAAACTCTGAGATTCTTTCCTCTGAATGGTCCGTCCTGTTCTTGGTGCTTTCCACTGTTTTATGTAGTTCCTTGATTGTTTCCTTCATTGCCAGAATTTCTGTTAGATTTTTCTGAATAATTTCAATATCCTTGGAGAATCTTTCATTCATTTCCTGTATTGTTCTTGTGGTTCCTCTATGTTGGAATTCTATTTTTTCTTCAATTCCATTGATTTTTCTAGCAATCCATATTTTGAATTTTTCCTCTGTCAGTTTAATCATATCATGTAAGTTGGTGTCAGTTGATGAAGAATGCGGTTTTTTTTTTTTTTTTTTTTGGACGTGACTTTTCTCTCTGCTCCTTCATGTTTCCTGTGAACTTTCACTGGTTCTTTCTCATCTGGGTGCTTTATCGAGGACCAGAGGTGCAGGGACTGGATTATGAG
>VSMD01008752.1:0-16341 GCA_008750895.1 Mirza zaza | reverse complement strand
TGAGACAGAGTTTCACTTTATTGCCCAGGCTAGAGTGAGTGCCGTGGCGTCAGCCTCGCTCACAGCAACCTCAAACTCCTGGGCTCAAGAGATCCTCCTGCCTCAGCCTCCCAAGTAGCTGGGACTACAGGCATGCGCCACCGTGCCCGGCTAATTTTTTCTATATATATTAGTTGGCCAATTAATTTCTTTCTATTTATAGTAGAGATGGGGTTTCGCTCTTGCTCAGGCTGGTCTCGAACTCCTGAGCTCAAACGATCCGCCCACCTCGGCCTCCCAGAGAGCTAGGATTACAGGCTTGAGCCACCGCGCCCGGCCAAAACTCTCACTTTTTAACTCAGACTTTTTGGTAGGTTTTTATTTTTACTATATGTATATATTTTCATTTTGTACACATTTTTGGGTGGTGGGACGTCCAGTCTTTTGAAATGCTTTTCTGCATTTGAAAGTAAATTTTAACTCACATATACATTTTTGCTTCTGACCACCCTGTCCTCTCCTTCCTTGCTATCTTGTTCTTCCTCTTGCCCTTAGTCTTACAATAGTCCTTTTTTTTTTTGAGACAGGGTCTTGCTGCCACCCAGACTGGAGTGCAGTGGCACGATCATGGCTCACTGCAGCTCCAAACCCCTGGGCTCAAGCGATCCTCTAGCCTCAGCCTCCCAAAGGGCTAGGATTACTGGCGTGAGCCACCATGCCGGCCAATTTCCTACACTTCAGCGATGCGTCCCACTTTTAGTTTCTTTGCTTAAGTTCTCTCTGGTTGGAATTTCCTTCCCTTTCCTATCTACCTAGGAAGCCTTCCCTGGCAGTTGTGGGCAGAGTTAAGTGCTCTCTACTGCCTTGCCCTCAAAGGTCCTGGATCACACGCTTGTCACACACTGACCCATGTTCTCCTTGTTTGTAACTTGCCCCTCTCTCTTGCAAGATTGGAAAAGCTGGCAAGGTGGGGCCAGCACTTCCTCTGCGAATCTCTTTATAGCTAATCAGAGTCTGCACACAGTAGGCATTCAAGGCATGTGCTGTCTCATGGATTGAGTTGAGCAATCTTCACTAAAGCCGCATCAAAGCCTAGGCCAGTGGGCTCATGGGATGGACAGAGAAGTCTCCATTTGTGCAGAGAAAACTAGAGAGATTAAATTTCAAAAATTTGGTTGACTTAAATCTTTTTCTGAGTTCGTTTTTGCTAAGAATTTGATTACTGCCATCCATCCGATTATAATAATAGCAAACAACACGGGTGCTTTCTTTGCAAACAATAGCAAAAACGTTTTTCACCATGTGCTAAGTATAACACAAGGTGCTTCATGGGTATGTCATTCACAAAGTTCTCACAATGGCCCTATGAAAGGTGCTATTATTATCTCTGATATACCAATGAGGAAACTGAGGCAAATTTATATAGCTAGTAAATGACAGAGCTGAGACTTTGACCAGGCAGCCTGGGTCCAGAGCTAGAGCTGTCGGCCACTGTGTTGTACTGCCTGAGAGTCATGATAACTTGTAATAAAAATTCCAAACACAACCAGAGTCTTGTGGAGTCACCTCCCAGGGTCTCGGAAAGAACCCGCCCTTCTAGGAAAGCCCCCCTGGGCCCCAGCCCCTGAGCCGAAGCTGGTGAGAGAGGTTGCCCCGGCAACGCGGCGGCCCACCCTCTCGCAGGAGGATGTTTGGATGCCAGAGCCACCTCTCGCTGGCTAAACACCCTCAGCCAAGATGGTTGGCTTCAGTTTTCCCAGCCATAAAAACGGGGCTAGTAGCCTCCTCCCAGGGCTGTGGTGAGGATGAAATAAAGCAGGGTCCACGCCAGGCTCAGTGGCTCACGCCTGTAATCCTGGCATTCTGGGAGGCCGAGGCTGGAGGATCGCTTAAGGTCAGGAGTTCGAGACCAGCCTGAGCAAGAGTGAGACCCCTGTCTCTACTAAAAATAGAAACAAATTAACTGGACACCTAAAAATATACATAGAAAATATTAGCCGGGCATGGTGGTGCATGCCTGTAGTCCCAGCTACTCGGGAGGCTGAGGCAGGAGGATCACTTGAGCCCAGGAGTTGGAGGTTGCCGTGACCTAGGCTGACGCCATGGCACTCTAGCCCGGGCAACAAGAGTGAGACTCTGTCTCAAAAAAAAAAAAAAAAAAAGAAAAAAAAAGAAAAGGAAAAGAAAAAGCAAGCGAGCAGGGCCCGGAGCAGATGGAAAGGAACCCAGGTGTTCAGAGGGCGCGGGGCCGGGCCATTCTGCTGAATCTGGGCTGTGCATTATTTGCCTCGAGATTTGAGGTCTTATATTTAGGATAGATTTGACTTCATCACATTGCATCTAGTCACTTGCTGCTGCCTATTTTGGTCTTTCTGAATCCTGACCCAAAGCATTCGATAACCTTCCCTGCTTTGTTTTATTTGAAAACATGGGAAGGGGCAGGTGAAAGGGCTTTTGACTCACCTGTGGCCACCCCCACCAAAAGCTGACCGCTCCTCTCAACCCCTGTTCATACATATTCAGCCTCCGTCCCTGTCTCTTCCACAAGGAGTCAGACCTTGGCCGTGACTTCCCGGTGACCCGACAGAAAGAGACAGCACGCACTTACTTAACCTTGCTGCTGAGTGATCCTGTCACAAATAGGAAATGAGTTTCTATAAAACTTGTTTCTCTCGCTTCCTCCTGTGATAAAATCAAATTGAGTCTCAGATGAACACAAAGGTGAAGAGTCTGGCTGTGATTTTTATCTTTCTGTCCATCATTTTTTTTTCTTTTCACTTCTCTGATTTAATTCAAACGTGGGGACCCATTGGCCGCCTCAGGTAAAGGGTGATGCTGGGGCAACGGCGCCACCCGGTGGCCAACGCTTTTATTGCAACCTTGGATTTTTCGTAAGGTGATGCATGAACAATGCATGCAATATTCTGTCTTGGATCCTCTGAGTTCCTTCCGCTGTTAAAAGTCTTAATCTGGACATTAAATATGAATCATATCTTTATCTGGGTCAGTTGAAAAAATAAGTAAAAATTTTAAAATACGAATCATATATTTAAATTGTGGATGTATATAGTACATTGCCCAGTTCCACATGTATCTTGAGAGTCAGAGATTTTGGAAAACGGATGCTCTTTATTCATTAGGTGGCTTATTAACTTTTTTTGGTTTTTAATGCATTATCATCAACCCATTTATACTTCGTGCCGAGCTCTGTAGTGACATGGGAGAAAAAACAAATGACGTATCCTGTAGAGTCTCTGACTCTACAAGCAGATTGCAACCTGGCCAGAGGGGTTCAGCTCATCTTGAAATATCTGGCCGGAAACCTCCTCCCCACAGGCTTGTGGCCACCTAACGTGGGCAGACACTGAAATCCAAACAGCACCACACCGACTCCAAAACTCCTGTCATTGGCCAGAACATGTGGTTAGAAGCTTCCAGGAGGGTTTTTGTTTCTTTCTTTTTTTTGAGACAGAGTCTCACTTTGTTGCCCAGGCTAGAGTGAGTGCTGTGGCGTCAGCCTAGCTCACAGCAACCTCAAACTCCTGGACTCAAGCTATCCTTCTGCCTCAGCCTCCCGAGTAGCTGGGACTACAGACATGCGCCACCATGCCCAGCTAATTTTTTCTATATATATTAGTTGGCCAATTAATTTCTTTCTATTTATAGTAGAGACAGGGTCTCGCTCTTGCTCAGGTTGGTTTCGAACTCCTGAACTCAAACAATCCGCCCGCCTCGGCCTCCCAGAGAGCTAGGATTACAGGCGTGAGCCACCGCGCCCGGCCTGGAGGGTATTTCTTCAACACATGCCTGGTCCTCCTGGCCCAGAGGGTGGATTAGGAAGCTGTCAGTGAACTGTCCTTCCCAGAGGAGAGAGGTCCCTCCTCTCTTCCTTCTTTTTTCCTTTTCTCCCTCCCCCCTTCTTTCTTGTTAATTTTCAGCATTTCAAATCTCCAGTGAATATTTGCCCCTGAGAAGTATAAATGGGGGAAAAAAAAACTAGGCTGGGCATGGTGCTGAAATTTTGTAACACTGGTTATCTCAGAGTACTCAGGGACTTAGGATGGCTATTATTGGTGTCTTTTATAAATAAAAATCAGAAATGCATTAATAAATTGGGTTCCTTTGGCAGGAAAAAAATATCTGCAGGTGGAGGGTGGGGAGTGTGCAGGTAAGACAGGTGGAACATCTGCTTCAGATGGAGGCAAGTGCTGCCCTCCAGTGGACCTGTGTGGTACTGCACACATGTGGTATCAATGAAGGAGTGAGAAATCGTTTGACAAGGAGCTATTAATTGGGTGCATTCTGCTAGGGTCACTGTTTTCCTCTCAGGATTCTGTTCCAGCTCCCACATTCCTGGAGTGCTATCGTTTGGATATTTGATCCCCAGTGTTGGAGGTGTAACCTAGTGGGAGGTGTTTGGGTCACGGGGACAGATCCCTCAAGAATAGATTAATGCCCTCCACGGGGGGCGGGTGACTGAGTTCTCTGTTGGTTTCTGTCAAAGCCGGTTGTTAAAAAGAGCCTGGCACCTCCCCGCCCCCTTCCTCTCTCACCAGGTGATCTGCACACACCTGCCCCCTCCCCTTCCACCGGGAGCGGATGCAGAAGCAGATGCGGGCGCCCTGCTTCTTGTACCGCCTGCAGAACTGTGAGCCCAATAAACTTCTCTTTGTGAATTACCCAGCCTCGGGTATTCCTTTATAGCAACACAAACATGAACTAAGACAAGGAGCCACAAAATAGCTGCAATTCTCTGGCTGATGAATTACCTCATCTCACTGTCCCAACTGGCTTCTTCCTTTTTGCCTACCCTTGGCCTGATTACAAGCTCCTGGCACCTCTGCCTCCTTCTCATGAAGTATCCGGGTAACCCATTCTCTAGGCCTCCTCCTCCCTTTCAGTGTCCATTGCTTGCTGCGGGGCCAAGAGGCAGAGAACAAAGGGAATGCGGGAACATTGAGCACTTTCTCTTCATTGTGACCAGCAAGGGCAAACTGTCCTTGGCTTTTACTTCTGTGGCAAGAATCTATTGTTACGAAAAAAAAAAAATACAGGCATGCCCTTTATGCAAAACACATTTGTAAGCAAAACCCAAGAGGGTATTTTTCCCACCTTAAGTAGCAAGGGATGCAAACTTGAAGCAGTGCAAAGAGTTTTGGGTGGGGGGGCTGGACGCGGTGGCTCACACCTGTAACCCTAGCACTTTGGGAGGCCAAGGCAGGAGGATCAGTCGAGCCCAGGGGTTTGAGGTTGCAGTGAGCTATGATGATGCCACTGCACTCTAGCCAGAGCAACTCTGTCTCCAAAATAAAATTTTAAAAAGAGCTTTGGGCCGGGCGTGGTGGCTCATGCCTGTAATCCTAGCACTCTGGGAGGCCGAGGCAGGTAGATCGCTTGAGGATAGGAGTTCAAGACCAGCCTGAGCAAGAGCCAGACACTGTCTCTACTATAAAATTAGAAAGAAATTAATTGGCCAACTAATATATATATATAGAAAAAATGAGCCGGGCATGGGGGCGTATGCCTGTAGTCCCAGCTACTCAGGAGGGTGAGGCAGCAGGATTGCTTGAGCCCAGGAGTTTGAGGTTGCTGTGAGCTAGGCTGACACCACGGCACTCACTCTAGCCTGGGCAACAAAGTGAGACTCTGTCTCAAAAAAAAAAAAAAAAAAGTTTTGAGTGGGAAAACAAACAGGGTTCTAGTCCTGGCCTTACCCAGATGGCCATGGGGCACTCAAAGTCTTTTGGTTCCAGTTTCCTCAACGTAAAATGAGAGTTGCACTAAAGTGAGTTTTTTTTTTTCTTTTGAGACACAGTCTTACTCTATTGCCCGGGCTAGAGTGCCATGGCGTCAGCCTAGCTCACAGCAACCTCAAACTCCTGGGCTCAAGCGATCCTCCTGCCTCAGCCTCCTGAGTAGCTGGGACTACAGGCATGTGCCACCATGCCCAGCTAATTTTTCTATATGTTTTTAGTTGTCCAGCTAATTTCTTTCCATTTTTAGTAGAGACAGGGTCTCGCTCTTGCTCAGGCTGGTCTGGATCTCCTGAGCTCAAACGATCCACCTGCCTCGGCCTCCCAGAGTGCTGGGATTACAGGCGTGAGCCACCGCACCTGGCCTAAAGTGAGCTTTAAGGACAAATTTAGCTCTACTTTTGTATGACTTATGTTGCCCAGACTCTTGAAATTTCTATTCAAAGGCATCTCCCCTGAGGATTTGGGTATGTGTTGGTGCATAATCATGCCCAGGTAGATAGCGTGGTCTTACAGAGACCCATCAAATATCAGATTGCCTTCTACTAGGTGTATATGAGTTTTGTTTTTTTTTTAAGGCTGGTCAAGTGGAGCAGTGGGAGTGGAGAATAACAAAGGAATCTGTAACTGGTTGTGATCAATTAGTTGTAAACACCACTGGATTGGGACCAACCTATGTTAGTTCGTGATTGTTGTGTGACCCATTACCCCCACTTCAGTGGCTTAAAACAAAAACATGATCTCACTCTGTCTATTGGTTAAGAATCTGGCTGTGACTTAGCAGGAGTCTCTGTCTCAGTCTTCTCTGTGGCTGCAGTCAAGGCAGTGGCTGGGGCTGTGGTCTCATCCGAAGGCTTAACTGGGGGGAGGACCCACTGTGTCAGCCTCTCCAGGGGCAGGGAACATACCAGGAGCCAGGGACATTTGGGAACCATTTAGAAGCTGCCTGTCCTACTGTGTGACTTCGGGAAAGTGAATGTCCTTATACCTCAATTTCTTCAGTTGTAAAATGGGAATAATAATGGCTACCTCATAGGTTTGAGGTAAGAAAGAAATGTGGAGTACTGAGCACATAGTACCCGAGAACTCCATGACCCTTAGTCATGTGCATTCGCTGTAGAAGTCCTTCCATACAAATGACTGGAGAACTGAATTGCTCAGGCTGTTTTGTGTTTTCTCCCCAAATTGGTTTTGAACTCTGAGGAGTAGTTGCAAATGGAAAAAAAAAAAAAAATAGAAACATGACGACTTATTTTACCCTTACAGTTATAAATCAAAATAATAAAATAATCTTTAAGCCACCAATTATATCCGGGAAACAAATTAAATAGTCATTAGAGGGCTGGTTTCTGTATCTCTCACCATCGTATTCCTAGCACCATAGCACCTACCGGGTCCGTGCCAGAAACTTCAAAAATATTTCCTGAATTATATACTGTTTTTGTTTTATAAACTGTTTTTCAAGGAACCTGACACAGTATACTTCTTTAGCTTAAAGAGACGGGTACGCTTCTTGATGATAGAGGAAATGTTATTAAAAAGAAAGAACCCAGACACCATTGTCCTATCCTTGTTTAAGACTATAGATTTCTCCACATGCGATAGTTATGGTACTTTAAGAAGAAATAGTCCAAGGAAAGGATAGTCTGAATGGTGATCATGGTCAGAAACTCAAAGGACCATATATCTTCAGTGGAAGAGTGAACTGACCCTCGAAAGGATTTGGACTTTAGGTTTGTGTCATCCAAGTGTTTAGGAAACCTGAAGCGGTTCCTGGACTGCTAGTGCTTCCACACCAGGCAGGAGCAAATGCAAATCCTCTCTCGGGAAAAGAAGCTTCATCCAAGGCCTAAAGTGCTTCCTATAAATAATTGCTTTAAGTACAATAGCAGCACACAAAAATAATAAATGCAAAAGGAGAACAAAACAATGACTGAGAACCAGAAGAAACAGGACAACAATACCACTGGAATTCTGAAGTTCCAATAGACACAATTAAACAGCTGGTGCTTACTATAGTTAAATGAATAAAAGATAAACTTTAATGTACCTATGGAGAAACAGAAATAACAAATATAAAAAGCAATTTTACGCCTGTAATCCTAGCACTCTGGGAGGCCGACGCGGGTGGATTGCTCAAGGTCAGAAGTTCGAAACCAGCATGAGCAAGAGCGAGACCTCGTCTACTACACATAGAAAGAAATTAATTGGCCAACTAAAATATATAGAAAAAAAAAATTAGTCGGGCATGGTGGCACATGCCTGTAGTCCCAGCTACTTGGGAGGCTGAGGCAGGAGGATCACTTGAGCCCAGGAGTTTGAGGTTGCTGTGAGCTAGGCTGACACCAGGGCGCTCTAGCCGGGGCAACAGAGTGAGACTCTGTCTCAAAAAAAAAAAAAAAAAAAAAAAGCAAATTTAATAGAAAAAAACAAATAAGATATCTAGAAATAAAACACATAATACTAAAATTAAAAGCTCAGTAGGTTTGTTCACCACCAGATTAGACATAGCTGAAGAGAGAATTAATCACCTTGAAGAAGATAGGTCTGGAAAATTTTCCAGAAGGTGGCACAGAGAAGCAAAAAGATCAACTATATAGAAAAAAGCTTAAGGGATCAGTGAAAACATCTAACATAATATATATTTAATTGAAGTTCCATGAGGAGAGGAGGAAAAATGGGCAGCAACAATATATGAAGAGAAAGGCTAATAATTATTTTCTAGAAGTGATGAGAGACAGCAAACCACAGCTGTAATGCTGGAAATCAAAAACTGGTTCAATACAAAAAATTTCATGCTGAGATTACAGTGAAGCTTAGAAGACCCAAAACAATGGAAAAGATCTTAAAAGCAGGAGAAAAAAGGAGTGGCAGCAAGACTTAAAGCTGACCTCTTAATAGCAACAATGGAAGCCAGAAGACAATGGAATAACATTGTCAATGCATTAAAAAAATAACTCCCGGCAGGGTGCGGTGGCTCACGCCTGTAATCCTAGCACTTTGGGAGGCCGAGGCGGGCGGATTGCTCGAGGTCAGGAGTTCGAAACCAGCCTGAGCAAGAGCAAGACCCCGTCTCTACTATAAATAGAAAGAAATTAATTGACCAACTAATATATATAGAAAAAATTAGCCGGGCATGGTGGCACATGCCTGTAGTCCCAGCTACTTGGGAGGCTGAGGCAGCAGGATTGCTTGAGCCCAGGAGTTTGAGGTTGCTGTGAGCTAGGCTGACGCCACGGCACTCACTCTAGCCTGGGCAACAAAGTGAGACTCTGTCTCAAAAAAAAAAGAACAAGGATAGAGATTTTTCATACAGATGAAAAGAGTTTGCCATTATCAAAAGCAAAAGCTCAATAGGCAAATTTTAAAGAATATATTTCAAATAGAAAAAATGTAATAGCATGGAAGAAATGAATATAGACAAAAAAGTGGTAAATATCTAGGCAAAATCTAAATGAACATTGATTAGATAAAACAATAATAATGCCTTGTGCTGTTTAAAACAAAATTAAAATCCATGATGATGTATCTTTCTGCAGTGGTGCAGTCATAGCTCAGTGTAACCTTGAGCTTCTGGGTCAAGGATCCTCCTGCATCAGCCTCCCAAGTGGCTGGGACCACAGGTGTGCACCACTGTGCCTGGATTAATGTAAATAGTTAGAACGCTGCTCCCAATAATTTCAGAATACAATTTTTTGAGTATATATATTATATTTTAGAAAATTGACCATATTCTGGGCTGCAAGTAAAAAAAAATTGAAGTATTAAAATCAATGTTTATTTTTTGAACAAAATATGATTAAGCTAGAAATAATAAAAGTATAAAATAATCTAACTATATTAAGAAATATATCTCTAAATAATAAATCCAAGAGGAAATGATGAACATTTAAAACTACTTTGAATTGAACAATAAAAACATGTTTGAAAACTTGTCGCAGCTAAAAATAGTACTTAGTAGGAAATTGATAACCCTTAATGGATATAACAGTAAAAGCACTGAAAATATTAGACGAACTGAGCATCATCTCAACTAAGTAGAAAAGAATAATAAATTGTCGAGAGTGAAAAGAAGAAACAATTATGATACGAATAATCGATGGAAGAGAAAACAAAACTATAACAGAGAGGTCTAACACAGCCAGAACCTGTTCCTTCAAAATAGATTAGTAAGTTTGGCAAACCTTTGGTGAGACTGATCTAGGAAAAAAGAAAAATGGTGCAAAACTTTAGGAGTGGAAATGAGACATAATTTAGAGATTGCAAAAATTCACAAGTTATTATGAGCAACTTGATGCAAAAAAACTGAGCAAGTTTCTGGAAAATAAAACTAAAGCTGAGTTATAAAAACAGGATTGTGATTGTGGTTGCACAACTCAATGAACGCACTAAAAATTACTGAGTTGTACATATAGAGTGGGTGAGTTTTACGGTATGTAAATGATGCCTCAGTAAAATTGTTTAAAAGGAAAGCTGACTCTGAAGCAAAGGGCAAATCTGAAAATCTTATAATCATTGTAAAAATTGAATTAGTAATTAAAAAATCTTCCCACTAACAAAATTTCAGGTCCAGATGGCTTCCCTGAAAATTTCAACCCAATATGCAAGGAAGAAATAATTTCAGTCTTCTACGCATTTTTTTTAGAAAGTACAAAAAGAAGTGCCATTCTACCTCATTTCTGGGCTGTCATAACCTTGATACCAAACTGACAAGGATAGTTTGAGAAAAGGAAATTGTAGGCCAACCTCACACAGATACCAAAATTCCCAACAAAATATTTGCAAATAGAATCCAGCAGTGAATAAACAGAACAATATATCATCAGCAAGGTGGTTTATTCCGGGAAACTAGGGTTGGTTTAACATTAGCAAAATAATTAATGTAAACATCACATTAATATTAATCACATTAATATTAAAGGTGAAAAAGCTGTGATCCTCATTTGAAATGCAGAGAAAGCATTTGATTAAATTAAATGTCTATTCAACATAAAATTGTATAGCCAAGTAGGAGAGGAAGAGGACTTTTTAAAAAACCATATAAGAAACTACAAAATAAATCACAATTTGAAAGAAACCTACAAAGCTTCCACAAGCAACACACTTAATAACTTCACTTTCTCTTTGAGAGGGGGAGCAAGGTAAGGATACCCACTATTTCTGCTCTGTTGAACATTACACTGGAAGCCCTAATCAGCACAGTGATGTAAGAAAAACAAAATTAAGAAACAAAATTCCCAACCTTTGTAGACGATATGATTGTGTTCATAGAAATTCCAAAATAATATACAGTACAAAGAATAGCATTAATGAATATTTAGCCTGGATACAAAAAAAAACAGTGAACAAAAATCAGTTATATTTCTATATCCTAGTCACAAACAGGAAATGAAAAATATTTAAATACCATTTATAATAACATCAAAAAATATGAAGCATTTCAAAATATCCACATAATGCCTTTACCAAAATAAATTTAAAACTTTGTTGTGAAATATTAAAGCATACCTAAATAAATGGAGAAATACACCACGCTTGTGACTTGGAAGACTCAATATTATAAATGTCATTTCTATTCAAAGTTATCAGTAGATTTGATGTAAGCCCTTGTCAAAAATCCAAACAATATTTTGGTGGAACTTGAAAAAAAAAATAAAGTTGGATTCCTATCTAACACCATTCACAAAAAACATTTCTAAGTGAATAGAAGTCCTAACAATTAAAGGGAAAAATAAAAGACACTGTAGGAAAATTTGGAATAGAAAAGGATTTTTTTAGGCAGAACTCAAAAGGTTTCTGACATTATTGTCAGGAAAAGACTATTTGACTACATAAACCCCAAGAACTTCTATTTATCAAGGCTTTATAAAGAGTCTTAAAAAGAAGCCACAGGAAAAAAAAGATCTGTTGTAGCACATGTAATTTACAAAAGTCAGGAATCCAGAACATAACAAGAACTTCTACAGATCAACAAGAGACAAAACAGCCTTCCCCAAATGTTCAAAACACTTGAATAAAAGAGAAAACCCAAAAGGACAGTGAACATATGAAAAAAATTTTAACCTTCTAGTAATCAGGGAAATGCAAAATTAAACCACTGTGGGATACCAATGTATATTCACCCATTGGAAAAAAATTAAAGAAGTCTGACAATTACCAAACACTTAAAGAAAAATTAATACTAATTCTACACAAACTCTTTCTTTTTTTTTCCTTTTGAGACAGAGTCTTGCTTTTGTTGCCCAGGCTAGAATGAGTGCCGTGGCATCAGCCTAGCTCACAGCAACCTCAAACTCCTGAGCTCAAGCGATCCTCTTGCCTCAGCCTCCCGAGTAGCTGGGACTACAGGCAAGCGCCACCAAGCCCGGCTAATTTTTTCTATATATTTTAGTTGGCCAATTAATTTCTTTCTATTTATAGTAGAGACGGGGTCTCGCTCTTGCTCAGGCTGGTTTCGAACTCCTGACCTTGAGCCATCCACCCACCTGGGCCTCCCAGAGAGCTAGGATTACAGGTGTGAGCCACCGCGCCCAGCCTACACAATCTCTTTCAACAAAACAGAAGAGATGAGAACACTTCCCAATTCGTCCTGTGAGGCTAGTATTACTTTAATACCAAAACCAGACAAAGGCATTTCAAGAAAAAAACTACAGACCAGTATCCCTTACGAATATAGATGAAAAAAAATGCTCAGCAAAATGCCAGCAAACCAAACCAAGCAATATATAGAAAGATTATATACTGTAGTATAGCTCTGTGGTCCCCACGCCTGGGTCTGTGTCCTGTTAGGAACCGGGCTGCACAGCGGGAGGTGAGCAGTGGGTGAGCCATCCAACAAGGCTTCCTCTGTATTTACAGCCGCTCCCAAGGCTCCCATCGCCGCCTGGGCTCTGCCTCTGGTGAGATCAGCAGCGGCATTAGATTCTGCGTTGTGGCGAGTTGTATGACTATTTCATTATATGTTACAATATAATAATAGAAATAAAGTGCACAGTAAATGTAATGTGCTGGAATCATCCCCAAACTATCCCTCCAACATCCGTAGAAAAATTGTCTTCCATGAAACTGGTCCCTGGTGCCAAAAAGGTTGGGGTCCGCTGCTATAACTGACTACCCCAGGAATGCAAGTTGGTCTAACATACCCAAATCAATTAACGCAATGTACTGCATTCATAGAATAAAGGACAAAAACCACACGATCATCCCAATAGATGCAGAAATAGCATTTGATAAAATCCAATACCCCATCAAGATAAGAACACTCAACAGACCGGGAATAGAAGGGAACTTGCTCAACCTGCTAAAGAGCATCTTTGAAAAACCCACAGCTAACATGGTACTTAATGGGGAAAGCCTAAATCCTTTCCCCCGAAGATCAGGAACAAGATAAGGACATCTGCTCTCGATACTTCTATTCAACATTGTACTCCAGTACAAAACTGTTAGTTGAACCATCCTATGTCCAGGCATGTCTGTACTGATACATGCTACGACATGGATGAACCTTGAAAACATCATGCTAAGTGAAGTACACTGTGAACATACTAAAAACCACTGATGTGTATACTTGTGAAGGGGTGAATTGTATGGGATCTGAATTCTATCTCAATAAGGATATGGTGCAGAACTCTCTGTCCTGGAAAAAAAGAAGGGTATGAAAGCCATGAAAATTCTCAAGTTCTGGGGGTGAGAATGCAAGTTACCATGACCACTTTGGAAAGATGCTCAGCAATATCCAGTAGGTGAAGACGCACATCTCTATTTCTCAGCAATTTCATTCCTGAATATATCCCCTAGGGAAACTTATTCACACGTGGAGCAG
The DNA here is from genome assembly GCA_008750895.1 of Mirza zaza. Lineage (NCBI taxonomy): Eukaryota > Metazoa > Chordata > Mammalia > Primates > Cheirogaleidae > Mirza > Mirza zaza. The sequence continues at coordinate 2,787 of VSMD01008752.1, read as the reverse complement.
GATACATTTATGAGAACAGCAGCATTACTTGTAATAAGTCCAGAATGGAAACAACCCAAATGTCCATCATCAGTAGAATGCATAATTAAATTGGATTAATAGTATAGTAACATCATGGAAGGCCATTGAGACAGAAAACGCATGAACTAGAACTATTCTCGGGCCGGGTGCAGAGGCTCACACCTGTAATCCTAGCACTGTGGGAGGCCGAGGTGGGTGGATTGCTCGAGGTCAGGAGTTCGAAACCAGCCAGAGCAAGAGCAAGACCCCGTCTCTACTATAAATAGAAAGAAATTAATTGGCCAATTAATATATATAGAAAAAATTAGCCGGGCATGGTGGCGCATGCCTGTAGTCCCAGTTGCTTGGGAGGCTGAGGCAGCAGGATTGCTTGAGCCCAGGAGTTTGAGGTTGCTGTGAGCTAGGCTGAGGCCATGGCACTCATTCTAGCCTGGGCAACAAAGCGAGACTCTGTCTCAAAAAAAATAGAACTATTCTCGGAAAAGGTGGATGAATCCTAAAAACATAATGTTGAGAGAAAGAAACGTAACCTCAAAAAATACACAATGTATTAATTCACTTCCATAAAGTAACAACCAGCCCAAACTAAAGCACAGAATTTAGGGGATAGCCACAGATGGCAGAACATAAAGAAATGGAAGAAAGTAATTATCTCAAAAGTCAGAATTATGTTTACCCTCTGACACTTCGGGGGTTTGGGACCTTGGCAATGTTCTTTCTTGATCCAGTGTGAGTACATAGCTGGTTCCTTTTAAAATTATCCATTACACTGTATAATTAATTTTGGGGGGCTTTTTTGTATGTAGTTAATACACAATAAAAGGCTCAAAAAGAAAATTTTGAAAAATGTTTTGGAACTAATGAAGGGAACATTGTGTTAATATTTCGAACCTACTTTTAACTTATTATTTGTAGATGTCTGGAGGGAACTGGGAACAATTCTATACGCTCACATACAGTACTGCTCTTCTGACCCAGAAGTTGATATATTGCATTGTAAACAAAAGAACTCATTACCTGCAGCGGGCCTGTATGCTGAAAGGAAAGTACGTTCAGGGAGGGTTTAGAGGAATCGGTGGAAGATAGATCTCAAACAGAGATACATGTGCTAAATTCCTAACCTTGTCAAGCGGATGTCAAAGAGGGTAATTGGATTCTCTTCAACATGTTTCTTGTTGCTGCTGTCAGATAGAAAGCAAGACTGGATCGATGGAGGGTCTGACCCAGGAAGCCAAATCTCATCTTCTTCTATAGCCATGGAGCACCCAGTTCTACCCCAGAGGCTCATGGTCCACATCAGGTGTCCAGGATCAAGGACAAGGCTGATCAACCCGTGTGGCCATGCACCTTATGACTAGAGTAGATTCTCTGCCCCGTCTCCAAAGAATTGACAATTTGATTGGGAAGACGAAATGATACCCATGACTAGAAAATTTACATTTTGAATTAATGTGGCTTTGATTACAAATGTATTCGTGTGTGGGGGAAGAAATGTTTGTAGATGTTTTGCCAGAAAAATGTACAAATCAGTAAGAAAAATACAAACAACCCAATAGAAAAATGGGCAACAGACCTGAATAGGCAGTTTACAGAAAAAGAAATACAAACATCAATAAGCATATGAAAAGTTGCTTACCTTCACCCAAGATTGACTAGCAGGTCAAAGCAATCAGGTATTCCTTATCACCTGTTGGATTGGCAAATATTTATAGGTTTGAAATTAGCCAGTGTTAGTGTGTGGGGAAATAAATATTGTTTGCTGTTAGCAAGGATATAGATTAGTATTTACTAATTGCTAATTAGTATTACTAATTAATAAATTAATATTTACTAATGATTAATTATATCAGTACAACTTTTGAAGAACAACTTAGCAATATTAATTTCAAAAAGAAAACCACACACAGTCGTTGACTCAGCAATTTGAGTACCAGGAAGTTATACAATGTAGAGATGGGTAAGACGCTAGAGACATAAATTCCTCCACAGAGGGGAACCGGGTGGCTGAAGGCCATACGGGAGCAATGGGATGGAGACTATAGGGAAGAATTTTTATTTTGTACGCTTGTATATTTGAATTTTGTATCATGTGGATGATTTTAGAAATTCATTAAAATTTTTTTAAATTAAAAAACCTTAGGCTGGGCATAGTGGTTCACACCTGTAATCCAAGCACTTTGGGAGGCTGAGGCAGGAGGATTGCTTGAGCTGAGGAGTTCGAAACCAGCCTGAGCAAGAGCAAGACCCCATCTATACTAAAAAATAGAAAGAAATCTGGCCAGGCAACTACGAATATATATATATATATATAAAAAAAATTAGCCGGGTGTGGTGGCACATACCTGTAGTCTCACCTACATGGGAGGCTGAGACAGGAGGATGGCTTGAGCCCAGGAGTCTGAGGTTGCTGTGAGCTAGGCTGACGCCATGGCACTCACTCTAGCCTGGGCGACTAAGTGAGACTCTGTCTCAAAAAAAAAAAAACTTGTAAGAGCAGGAGGGAGTTCAGACCTTCGTCAGCAAAGCTTCCATTGGAATCCGGGTCACGGCACCATAGATGTCAGGGTGGGAGTCTGCCCACTCTTCTTGGTGTGCACTTGGCATAAGAACGACCAGACACGCCAAAGGATCAACTCCAGACTATTATCCAGGTCCTCTGACTCCTTTCTTGGAAAAATCACCAGCAAGGCCAACAGGACGGGGTAACGCCAGGCAGGGGGCAGTTTCACACGAGCAGCTCTTTTTTTTTTTTTTTTTTTTTTTTGG
>VSMD01008747.1:0-10181 GCA_008750895.1 Mirza zaza | reverse complement strand
TTTTTTGAGACAGAGTTTCACTTTATTGCCTAGGCTAGAGTGAGTGCCGTGGCATCAGCCTAGCTCACAGCAACCTCAAACTCCTGGGCTCAAGCAATCCTGCTGCCTCAGCCTCCCAAGTAGCTGGGACTACAGGCATGTGCCACCATGCCCGGCTAATTTTTTCTATATATATTTTAGTTGGCCAATTAATTTCTTTCTATTTATAGTAGAGATGGGGTCTCGCTCTTGCTCAGGCTGGTCTCGAACTCCTGAGCTCAAACGATCCGCCCACCTCGGCCTCCCAGAGAGCTAGGATTACAGGCTTGAGCCACCGCGCCCGGCCAGAAATTGGATTTTTTAATATGACATCTTTTTTGTTGTTTGAAAGAGTTCAAAAACATTTTTAAACCCAGTATAGATTATCAAAAACTGGTTTGTATATAGATTTCAGTTAGAAAGTCCTGAGACTGTGATCTCTGATTCCAGGAGTCCCAGTGCCCAAATCCTTCATTGTATTTAACGCTGAATCTTACCAAGAACTAGCAGACTGGAATTTACTTTTTTCAGGAATTTGCACTGGGCCTCTTATGTTTTTGAAAATCCAACACACTGAAATAGTCAGACTTCCTGCATATCTCTTTCATTTCTCTTCCCTCACCATCTCTCTCTCTTTCCCACTCTCTTTCTCTTTATCTAAAAATAATTTATTTTCATTAAAAGGGTGGAATTTGAACACATTCATCAACACAAGTTATTATTTAAGAGTAACCTTTGAAAGATACAAATGATTAAGACATCATTTGGTTCTTCTGACACCAATCTTTAAATTTTCATATTCATGTCACTCTGGCTGGTAATCAACATCCTTTCCTGGACATTTGTCCTTTGCTTCTGGACTAGTCTTTAGCTGAAATGCTTATCTTTCAATGCCTACAAAGACTTCATTCACCATCACTCACAGGTGTGCCATTTGCCCTGCCTTGATTATATAAGCTAATTACACGAAAGGCTTTGTTTTGATTTTCCATCTCCCTGCTCTCAGAGCTGCTTCCTTTTTGTCCAACTGCAGCTGAAGAGAAACAAGATAGAAAGCGTAAAGACTCCCTGGTTTTTGTTTTTATTCAGAGAAAATATTTTCATTCTTTAATTATTTTACTGCAATTTCTCACCTCATTAGGAGCTAATTTATGCACAATAAGTAGAATTCATTTTAATTAGCAGACCTGCATTTCTAATTTTCCTTAGCAACATCTCAGAAGAGACCTTGGCTTTAATAGTGCTTCACATTCCTTGTTTTTCTAGAACCGTATTCTAAAAAGCAAAAGCAAAATAAATAAACCAGTGTCCCTAACACAATATATTCATTTAAAACATTCTAACATCTTGGGATGCTGTGACTAATATTTCATCTTATTTTTCTAATCTCCTTATAGTTGCCATCAAAAGTATATGTGTTGAGTATTGCCCATACTGACTCTGCTCTACAAATACCTTGTCCCACAGGAATTTAACACTGGTGGTTTCACCATGATGACTTCAAGCTGAGGACTTAGTAATGACTAAATGGATCTAACTTTCTGAGCATGAAGAAAGTGACAATTTATGGAACCCAAGACAATAATAGCTGGCATTTTTTTTAATTGCTTGCTACATGTCAACATTGTTCTAATCACTCTGCCTCTATCAGCTCATTTAACTACTATCATCATCCCAGTCTTACAGGTGGCAGACATGAGGCATGGAGAGGCATGTAACTTGCCCAGGGTCACACAGGTGGTAGCAGAGCACATATTTGAACCCAGGTCCTCTAGCCCCAGAGTCTGCAGGTTTAGCCAGCTGGCTACCCTGCCTCCTGGACTCGGGGAAAAGCAAAGCAGGGACATAGTTAAAGCTAATGTTTTTTCCCTTACAAGTTTGCTTTGAGTACCCTTAGTTCTTTTGTCCAAATTCTTCATTTGTAAATTTCAACAGTCTATTTGCCAGGATGTTATAGCAACTCATTATTTAAATGTGTTCACAGTTCCTTGGAAGAAAGGCTACATAAATATTACAGAACTATTTTAAAAATATATGAAATGCGTTCACCTGAATATATGACGGTCGTATTTCTCACCATAAATAAGCAAATGGGTGCCGTTTTCTAACAGAGTCCTGAGGACATGGTTGCTCTGAGTCCCTCTTCATGAACTCACAGTCCAGACTGCTGAGGCTATGGGCTGAAGGTTGGACTCTGTCCCATGCGTGAGTCCCTTGAGGCCTCAGGAAACTGCCTTCCAGGCAGTGGCTAGGTCCCCTCCTGCCTAGTTATTCAAACTTTCTACAATGCCAAGTGCCATGGGAAAAATGTGGAGAGGCAGACAGAGAATGGGCAAATAAACTGAGGCATGTTCACATAGCAGCATACTACTCAGCAATAAAAAAAGAATGAACAAAATGTCTGTACAAACATGGATGAATCTCACAAGCATTGATGTTGAAAGAAGACAGACATCAAATAGTAAGCATTGTGTAATTTTATTCATGTAAAGTTTAAGAACAGACAAAACCTGAGTAGTAGGTGAAGCATGTATAAACTAGGAAGGGCCAAAGGAGAATAGAATGGAGAAAATATTTAACATATTGATTTGTGTGTAGTTACATATGGATATATACATGCAAAACTATCGCAAGATTGTATACTTATTAGCACAGTTTATGCATATTATACTCAATAAAAATTAAACTAAAAGTGTGTAGAAGCCCATAGAGCTGGAATATGCACCGTGGAATTTAAGGCCAGTGCTGAAGCAGAGATCTGCTTACAACAGGGCTTGTGTGCCAAAGCCAAGAGGTCTGGACTCCATTCAGGAAGCCCGGGGGCCTGGTGAAGAAGGGACGGGATCAGATCCGAGTGTTCAAAGCTCACTCAGCATCGCTCTGTGCAGAGGGAGCCCCTGAGCTGGGGAAAGACAGAAAGCAGGGAGACGAGATCGCCTTAAATATTCTTTCAGTGTGAAAAAACTAATTATATTTCTATCACCTTGGTGAGTGCACACTTTCTGTAAATACAAAATGTCTCCGAATGAAGTTGGTGCAGGGAGAGGAGGCAGCTGCATGCGTTCGTCCTGCCACACTAGCTGTGCTGACAATTTAGCGCTGCTTTCTACCACGCAGGCTCAGAGCCTTCACTCTCCCCAGGGCAGGCTTTCCTGGCTCTCAGCCCTGCTCAGCTCCTCACACTTCGCCAGCCACCCCACCCCCTGTCATTGTGCAGTTTTCTTCCTTTCCTCAGGGCACTTGCATGAAGGAGGACAAGGTGGTCACTGCAGGCCATGCTGACCTAAATGAAATGCAGGGTCACAAGGTCATTTCCATGGGGATTGTGTATAATTTGCATATTCTCGGGCATGCTGTCAAAACCCAAGCAATTCTCCATATTAAAATTAAATATTGCTGACTTAAAGATTAACACTTTAAAAAACCAAACCAAACAGATGATTTTTAATGTCTCTGAATCACAGCTGCAGGTCTTTTTATTTTTATATTTGTTTTGAGTTGTTTCCATTTAATAAACATTTGTAATACAAAACTGTTTAAAGTATATCTATATATACACTTTAAATGTGAATACATACATGTAGGATAACGTATGTCAATAACTTGGGCTCTTTTCTGATATAAGGTACTTCAGGTGTATTTTTTATCAGACACACTAAAGTAGCCACTTACAGGTCAATAAATAAATTAGGATATTTAGATTTAAAAAAATACATTTCTGCAAATATAAGACTAATTTAAAAAATGAATTTGTGTGTATGTTTGTGTGTTCATGACCATATGGGATATAAAAGTCCTCAATTTGCAAATGGTTACTTGAACTTTCAGGTGCCCTCAACACCTTTTACAGTTCAAATCATATTGCCTCTGATCCTAACATTGTACAGCTGGAGGGAAAGTTAAAGATCAGGCAATGAGCTGGGCCTGGTGGCTCATGCCTGTAGTCCAAGCTACTTAAAAGACTGAGCCAGGAGGATGGTCTGAGCCCATTAGTCAGAGGCTGCAGTGAGCTATGATCACATCACTGCACTCCAGCCTGGGTGACAGAGCAAGATGCTGTCTCAAAAAAAAAAAAAAAAAAAAAATCAGTCAATGAAAACCCACCTGCTTTACAAATGAGAAAGTGAGCTCCATCAAGGCAAGGGACTTGCACAAGATCACACTAATGACACAGATTCTTACTATGCTTTCTTTCACCTCCAAATGAGGTTTTTAAAAAAATATCCTAATAAAAATTTATCCTACTAATTTGAAGAGAGGAAGAAAAATGGTATTGAAAAAATAACTTGTATTTATAGATATAAGAAAGTGACCACCTGTGGTAGGATTTACCCAGCTGTTAGCTGGGAAAAACAGGCCAATGAGGGAACAAGGTTGAGACTGATCAAACCCCTAAGAAGAAAGCAAGCAAGCACTGAAGGAATGGAGCCAGTTTTGAATGCATTTAACACTAATTGAGGCTATTAGGATGACTTGGTCACTGCCTAGATTGATGGGAGTAGAAGAAAGGTTGGAAGGCAATTTAGATGTTTGAGATAGTTTTTAAAAAATAAAATTAATGCAAAAAAATCCATGATGAACAAATTATAAAAATTTAAATAACAGCAGGATCTAACCCCTGCATTCACATGACCTTGCCTCATTTGTCTCACCCTAACCCTGGCCCTGCTTCTAATAAAACTATTTACAAAAATAGGCAATTGGCTTGTAGGCCATGGTTTGCCAATTTAAAAAGCAAAAAGCATTGCATTAAAATACAGTCATGCATCGCTTAATGATGGGGATATGTTCTGAGAAATGCATCATTAAGCAATTTCCCTTGTTGTGGGAACATCATAAAGTGTATTTACACAAACCTAGATGGTATAGCCTACTATACACCTAGGCTATATTGTATAGCCTATTGCTCCTAGGCTACAAATCTGGACATTATGTTAGTGTACTGAATACTGTAGGCAATTGTAACACAGTGGCAAACATTTATGTTTCTAAACATAGAAAATGTACAGTAAAAATACAGGATAAAAGATTTAAAAACTGATACACCTATATAGGACACTTACCATGAATGGAGCTTGCAGGACTGGAAGTCGCTCTGAATGAGTCAGTGAGTGAGTGGTGAGTGAATGTGAAGGCCTAGGACATTACTGTACACTATTGTAGACTTTAGAAATCCTGAACACTTAGGCTACCCTAAATTTATTTAAAAATGTCTTTCTTCAATAATAAATTAACTTACGCTTACTGTAATATTTTTACTTTATAAACTTTAAAATTTTTTTAACTTTTTGACTCGTCATAACAGTTTAAAACAACACATTGTACAGCTACACAAAAATATTTTCTTTACAAAAATATTTTCTTGATATCCTTATTCTTATAAGCTTTTTTCTATTTAAATTTTTCTTTACATTTTATCCTTTTTTTGTTAAAAACTAAGACAAGTACTTACATTAGTTTAGTCCTACACGAGGTCAGGATCATCAGGATCACTGTCTTCTACCTCCATGTCTTGTCCCATTGGAAGGTCTTGAGGGGCAACAAGGCACATGGAGCTGCCATCTCCTGTGAAAACAATGCCTTCTGTAACACCTCTTGAAAACCTGCCCGAGGCTGTTTTAAATTTTTTTTATATAAGTAGAAGGAATACACTCTAAAATAAAGATAAAAAGCATAGTAAATACATAAACCAATAACATAGTCATTTATTATCATAGTGAAGTATACTCTGCACATAATTTTATGTGCTAGACTTTTACACAACCAACAGTGCAGTAGGTTTGTTTACACCAGCATCTCCACAAACTCCTCAATAATGCATTGCATTATGACGTTGGGATGGCTATGACATCACTAGGTAAAAGGAATTTCAGCTCCATTATAGTCCTATGAGACCACCGTGGTATTATGGGGTCCATCGTTGACTGATGTGTTGTTAGTGGACTCTATTACTGAGGTATTTTTAGCATTCTCTTAAACTTTGTGCCCAAGGTGAGTGCCTTACTCACCTCGTCTTAGTCCTGTCACTGAGATGGACCTCGCAAATTGTGGGTTCCTTTCACATTAGATGATGAAGTTTGGATATAAAACAGTTATGCAAAATAAACAATGTAAAACAAAGTTACATGTGCATTATGTTTATGTAATTACTCATATATAGCTGCCTTAGATTCCAGATAGTACATTTGAGAGAGAGAGAAAATGTATATAGCTGCCTTAGATTCCAGATAGTATGAGTGCCTCATATATAGCCTCATATAGTGCCTCATATATAGCTGCCTTAGATTCCAGATAGTACGAGTGAGAGAGAAAATGGAAACCATAGTACTTTCTCATCCTAGGTGGAGCAGGTCTGCACATAAGAATCTCCCTGGTCAGAAGCTCATTCAGCTGATCAGGAGCAAAGCAGCATCACTAATAGAGTCAGAGCTGACACAAGGGTTTTAACAATTCCCACATTACTTCAATGTCTAGTATTCTCTAATCTCATATTTTTGTGCTATGTCTAAGGTGTGTATCTCCTGAAGCTTTGTGTTAGAGCTACTTGGTAGATTTTAAGTACACATTATGGTTCAAAAGCAGTTCAGGGTTCCAAAGAAAACCACAGTCCAAAGATGAAATCAGAATTACTTCAGGGTGTAAGTGGTGATTTGTCTCAGTCTTATGATTCTTATGCACTCATTTCCCAAATAACTCCAGTCTGAAAGAACACATCTGAAATGTTACACCTCCTGCAAGAATGTACAGTACAGTGATTCCCTGTTCCAGGACATTATATGCTTTAGTGAGTCATTAACAGACTTTGGATATTTTGTTTTCCTACTAAGGTGTCAATTGAACTCATAATCCCCTCTAAGGTCAGCATGGTTTCCTTCTAACTGATCTAGTACATACTTAAAGATTTCCTGATGTCCAGATCTGAGAACATCACCATCCATAGGGCCATCATGAAAGTGATCACAGCTGCTTTAAAATCTGCAAACAGTTCTCAGAATGGTTAATGTGATGTTTATGCACATTTACCCCCAGAAAAGCAAACTATTAATTTGGTTGTGCTGGAACTCTTTGGGCTCATCTGTCCAGCCATTTATTCTGGAACAAGTTCCTTTCTTGCCAAGAGAATTTTAACCATTTTATGTTATAGCTTTTGGACTTAGTTGCTATCAACTGGGAGAATTGTATCGAGAGAAAGGTTTTTTCTTCTCTCTCTTGTTTTTAAAGTTTTCCTTTGTTATTATCATTGATTTCTAAAGATATGGTGAGGTTTCTTTCTCTATATTTTACCAGCTAAACTATTTGATGTATCACAAATAAATAATACATAGAACATAGTAATTCATTATGGAAGAAAAAGTTAAGTCATAATGAATTTCCTGGAGCCAAAGAGCACCCCTTTATCTTTTCTCTTAGAGGCCATTTGGGATATAAAATTAGAACAAATCTAAGGACATGTGGGTATGCATCTTTGTGCTGTGGTTGCCAAGTACAAGAGGTGAAACAAGTCTCCGATAAATATCTTCAGCGGTATACATTCATCCTGGACAATCTGAAAATGACTACCCTGTACTGGAAAGAACATAACGCTCCCTTCAGTAATTTGGAAACTTCTTTTTCTGTTTGTGGCTGCCTGTACATGCTGGGTAGCTCATTTGGCTGGAGCATTAAGTACCAAATGCTCCACAGGAGAGAACAAGCCCAAAGTGCCCCAGGTGTACAGAGATGGAAATGCTCAGCATGAACCGAGGAGAGGTGAGCCCTGAAGAGCCAACCAGATTCTGGCAGGACAGGACCCACAGGGAGCAGTCTGGCTAGCAGAGCTTCCCAGAAGTTAAGGGACACCAGGGCCACTTCCATTTATAGGGTTCTGGTATGTTAAAATATAAATGCTGAAAAGGACATTAAAATTGTGGTATGTTTTCAGTGTTTACAACGATTAAAATTACAAATTTAACATAAAAAGTCTGTCTGCCCCAATTACCATACTTAATTTCTTTTATATGCTCCGATTGTCCTGTGCTTTTAGTTAGAACCATGTATAATAACAGTTTGACATCCCAGGCTCCCAATCTCCACCCCAAACTAGCCTAGAGAATTTAAGCTCTTCACAGTCAAGAAACATATCTTATTCTTCTTTTATATCCACAATGTAAAGCCTAAAATTTCCTGTGCTGCTGCCTTGACATCTTTGAGCCTCATGGAGCCCCAAAGGCCTGTGAGTTCCCCAGCTTTTTCCAGATATGCCCTCCCCAGTGGGAAAGGCTCCCCACCTGGCTAATTCCCCTATTAGCTGAACCAACTGTGCTCCACCTGGGCCTCCACCCAATGGGTTCTACTTTTCTGCCAGCCCATGAAATTATTTAAACAAGCCAATCACATCCCCCTGTGGAAACCAGGGTTCACTCCAGTCTCTGGTTCCTGCAAAGCCTGCCTCCCATGGCCCATGCTTGTCCCACTCTACTCCTGAGTGCAACCTGGTGTCACTCTGCATGGTGTGCTGTGTCCTCCCCTGGGATGTAAGTACATGTGATTAATAAACTGCTGTCAATTTCATCTGTCCAGTGTTGGGGGCTGTGTGTTCTGCCATCTCACAACATTAAGGGTGGAAAAATCCCTCCTTCAATGACGGGGTGAATAGGAAGTGATCAGAACAGTATCCCACACAGAATTGTCACTCAGTAACTTTGTGTTGATTGCATTATCTTCTTTCTGTGAAGTTCCTAGCCAGTAGGAGACTGGAAGTTAATTAAATATTTGCTGTCAATGACTATAGATTTATTTTCCTACAAAGAGTCCATTTGAATCCTTATAGCAATAGCTCTATTTGCATAATTGTATTCAAGCAATCTTTACTGTTCACATACTGTTAACCAATAAAAACAAAATTGCCTTAGGGCAAATCTGTACTTAATTTCTATACTACTGACCTGACATTTACCTAGTAATTTCTACTCACTAATAGAGGTAAATCGTTCAATTACGGAAACAAGTTTCCAGTGTCAGTCAACACTGGGATAATCAAAAGACTCAAAACAACTGAAAGCACAGGAGAAGTCAGACTCTTCCCACACAAGAACCTACTTAATCTGTTTCACTGCCTCCATTTATCTCACTAGGCAAAAATGGCAACACTTGAAGGCACTGAAAATCAAATAGACTCTTCCTAGAATCTGCAATTAGTATTAAACTTAGTAGTGCTTCAGGGAGAGTTTCATTTGGATTACTCTGTCATTTTATCACTTGGTTTCCCAAGATCTAAGGGGGGAAAAAAAGCCACATGTTTTCACTTCTGCGGGCTCTTGCTCATGCTGAAGCAGCCAGCAGGTCTCCTGTGCTTCCAAGGCGCACTCACTGCTAACGGGCCGCCTCCCCTCCCAGCATCCCGCCACTTCGCTCCCGGGCCAGCGCGGGGAGGGCGGGGACCAGGGCTGGGAGAGCAGGGGTCTGGCCAAAGCCCAGATCCACTCCCGCGCCACGCCTTGGCCACAGTGGGAATGCAATAACTAGCTTTCCAGCCTGGGCTCCGCACGACGAAAGTTGGCGGGAAATGGTCATTAAGCAACTCCAGCAAGCCTCAGACTTCTCTGAAGTGCAGCGCCCTTCTCTGAAATCCGTCGGGCGCCGGGACGCGGCGACTCGCCGCCACCCTGCCGCTCCCGCTCCCAGCGTGGGTGTGCGGGTGAGGCCCTCGCTGCCTCCCTCGGCCGCGCTGCTCGCGCGATCTTAAAAGGCTGTTACCCGAGGCCAGGGTACGCGCCAGGGCGGGGAGCCGGCTGCGAGGAGACGGTTCCAAAGAACTCCAGCGGGCGACGGTGGGGCACGCAGCGTCCCCCGGGGCCGCCGTGCTCGGCCGCCCCCTCGCGCGTGCCTCGCAAACCCGCGCCCTCTGTGCCGAGCGGCCCAGGCCCTGCGTCCAGATCCCGACACGCGGGGATGCGCTTCGCCCCCCAACAGCGTCTGGGAACAGTGGAAGAAAGAACTACACAAAAACACTTCCCTCACACTCCGCTAAAAGGTGGGGGCGGGCAGGGTGCGAGCCCCTGAGAACTCTGCGGTGGACGGGGCGCCAGCCCCTGAGAACTCTGCGGTGGACGGGGCGCCAGCCCCTGAGAACTCTGCGGTGGACGGGGCGCCAGCCCCTGAGAACTCTGCGGTGGACGGGGCGC
>VSMD01008734.1:0-26643 GCA_008750895.1 Mirza zaza | reverse complement strand
ACATGTGTCATTTCACACGTAATGGAGCGACCCCTCTGCTCTAGTACATAACCCCCCACTGGGGCCTGCCGCAGGCCTGGCCACCATGAATAGCATCCCGCTTGTCGCCCTTGGGAATCTGAGTACCGTAATGATTACAAAATGGCCACTCAGATTACGCTCAATAGCGCTGAGACAGGGCCTGAAAGCTAGCCAGGTCAAACGCCTTCACCAGGAACAAAAGCTTTAACGACTGTTCTGCAGCAAACTAAATGACATTTCAAGACCTCCTTAACCTGTGACCCTAACTACATCAAGTCTTTTTAGTGCTATTCCTGTTTACTAATTGGAACTGCAAGAGATTTTATTCCAGATACGCTCAAAGTATTTCTATTGCCTAATGACAAAGTGCTTGCCGTACACAGTGCCACAGGTTACCTTTTGCTCCTTGTATTGTTCCTTGGTGTGTTACCCATCAAAGCGTATTTGGACAGAAAGGAAAAACTGTGGGATGGATTGCAACACACATATTTCTTAAGCTGAGGAAACTGGAAACACAAGATCTAATTTAGCTTTCCCCTGGGGAAAATTCAAGCAACTTTGCTGCTTATTCAAGTATTCATATCATGGTGTCAAATTCTTAAATAAATTATAACCTTCAACATACATATACTTTAAAAAAAAATGGAAGCACGTCGTTTAAAAATCATATTTTTCTAAATGTCACTTGATGGATTTATATAGCAGATTGACTACTGAAAATTCTATCTGGGTTATTTTTGAAACAGATAAACTGCAGGTAAGTTCACCAGAAGTAAATTCAGTATACCTGGCCAATTCATGTCCAAGTTTCCTATTTTAAAGGCTGTAGTGAATTTATATTCTGCAATATCCACAATTGCATTATGTAGGCCGGGCGCGGTGGCTCACGCCTGTAATCGTAGCACTCTGGGAGGCCAAGCGGGGAGGATTGCTCGAGGTCAGGAGTTCAAAACCAGCCTGAGCAAGAGCGAGACCCTGTCTCTATCATAAATAGAAACAAATTAATTGGCCAACTAATATATATAGAAAAAATTAGCCGGGCATGGTGGTGCATGCCTGTAGTCCCAGCTACTCAGGAGGCTGAGGCAGAAGGATTGCTTGAGCCCAGGAGTTTGAGCTTGCTGTGAGCTAGGCTGACTCCACAGCACTCACTCTAGCCTGGGCAACAAAGCGAGACTCTGTCTCAAAAAAAAAAAAATTGCATTATGTAGATATAGAGTAACACAAATTGTGTGCTAAAGTGAGAAATGAGATTTTTGGCATCATTCTGCCCAAAAACTCCTATTGAGATACTTCTCCCAAATTAGTATTAGGTAGTTTTTTATTACTTTTCCAGAAAAATAAGGAAACACCATAAACACATTATTCTTACAGATAAAAAGAGATAACCAATTGCTTTTTTATTTTTTACTGTGAAAACTTTTTTTTAAATTTTTTAAGTCGAGTATAATGAGATGCTTAGACATTTCTATGTTAATTGCTCACTCACTGGAGACAACTAAGTGAACCACATTGTAAAAGCTACATTTTCATATTGCATTCTTTTTTTTTTTTTTTTTTTTTTTGAGATAGAGTCTTGCTTTGTTGCCCAGGCTAGAGTGAGTGCCGTGGCGTCAGCCTAGCTCACAGCAACCTCAAACTCCTGGGCTCAAGCGATCCTGCTGCCTCAGCCTCCCGAGTAGCTGGGACTACAGGCATGCGCCACCATGCCCGACTAATTTTTTATGTATATATTAGTTGGCCAATTAATTTCTTTCTATTTTATAGTAGAGATGGGGGTCTCGCTCTTGCTCAGGCTGGTTTTGAACTCCTGACCTCAAGCAATCCGCCTGCCTCGGCCTCCCAGAGTGCTAGGATTACAGGCGTGAGCCACCACGCCCAGCCCTCATATTGCATTCTTTTGCACATTTTTTGGTATCTGGATGAAAATCAGTGGAAATGAAACAGGAACACAACCTGAAAGAATTTATATCTGCTGGAGTTGTAGGCCAAATATCTTCTGAATGGCAGGAAAAGTAGGTCTGTTCATCTTACTAATTACTCATTTTTTATATTGAAGAAACTGCTGCTGGTTTATTAGTGGCACTTTTTTTTCCCCCCCAGCAGGAAAGGGTATAAATGGGCCCAGATATTCCTGGTTTCTGGTCAGGAGATGCTTCTGACTTTTTTTTTTTCCTATTAGTATTGCAGGACAGCTTTCCTCGGGGCTTCCTAAGCGTTTGGTCTCTTGGCAACAGTCTCTGGTCAGATCACAGTTTCCAGTGGGGTGGGGAGGGTCGAATTCAGAGCACACAGGGACACTGGCTGCAGGGATCCAGCAAGAAGGAGGGCAAGCTGAGGGGTCTTCAAAGGCAGGCTTGGGTCCATCACCGTGCCTGTCAAATAAACCTTGTCCATTAGCCAGCTCTACCAGGTGAGATTTTTCAGCTGAGTCACATGGTCTGGGTTGAGTGTCCCATAGACAATGAAAAGTCTTGACCGAACGTTGACTTCTGGTTCCCTCAGCATATGGTCTTGGA
Source organism: Mirza zaza (assembly GCA_008750895.1). Lineage (NCBI taxonomy): Eukaryota > Metazoa > Chordata > Mammalia > Primates > Cheirogaleidae > Mirza > Mirza zaza. The sequence continues at coordinate 24,103 of VSMD01008734.1, read as the reverse complement.
GCACCTGCCTACTAGAGAGATGTTTTAGCTGGTGTGTGACGATGCCTGACAACGTAAAACACTTGCCCAAGCCTAGGGCCCCCAGGGTCACTGTGATCAGCAGCTGCCTGGGCACCTCCGTGCTCAAGAGAGATTCAGGCCACCTCCGGGCAGACTAGGAAGAGAATCTTGGCCTGGCCTGGCCTGCTCACCCAGCTCTTTCTCATATTCACTTGCTCATTTGTATGCCATTGATAAGTCTTTCCTTCTTTTTTTTTATAAAAGGTGAGGTCTCCCTATGTTGCCCAGGCTGGTAGCTGGGACTACAAGCATGTGCCCTTGCACCCAGTTGGTTGATGTCTTTTACGTCATTTATATGCTTGTAATCTATAATTATGCCCTCTTCCCCACTTTTTTCATTTTTTAGCAGGGGTATAATTTTCGTAGAATGAAATCCTTTGATCGTAAGTGTACAGTTAGGTGAGTTTTGGCAGCAGCAAACAGCCTGTAACCCACACCCTTCTCAAGATGCGGAATATTTTCATCACCCTGGAAAGGTCCTCCATGCCCCTCCCCATCCATCTCCCATCCCCCCAGCCCAGGTGACCGGTGCGTCCCTGCTAACAAAGCACAGCAAGAGTTTGATGTTCTAATTTTTTAAACATAATATCATGAGTAATATGATATTATGGAAGGAAGGAATATATATTCATGGCAATATAGAGAAGAAAGCCATATTGGCCAATTGGCAAGTATTTTGTGAATATCATCTCATTTATTTCTCACATCAACCTTCTATCATTACCCTAATTTTACAGCTGAGACAACTGACACTCTGTGGTGGGACTATTATCTATCAGGAACTAAGCCTGTTGGGCACCCAAATTCCTGTCCCACTCTGCACACATTGCCGCAACATAAATCCTTACAAGTGACGTTTTTGAAATGCTAGAGTCCTGCTGAGATGGGGCAGAGGCAAGCTGCGTAGAAGGTGTCAGAACCCTGGGTCCGTATGTCCTCAGGAAGGGCCTTGACCTGACCATCGTGTGCCGGAGTCTGCCAACCTCAATTCCTGATGGCTGACTGTTCTAATTTTCAGGCTGATGTCAAATTGGTGGCTTGAAATTGGCCACAGTGGAAGTTTTCACACCAAGGAAACTGGCAAATGCTACAAACCAGAGAGCTGCTTCTGCACCCACCAGAGCCGGTTGTTTTTTTTTGTTGTTGTTGTTGTTGTTTGTTTTTGTTTTTTTTGAGACAGAGTCTCGCTTTGTTGCCCAGGCTAGAGTGAGTGCCGTGGCGTCAGCCTAGCTCACAGCAACCTCAAACTCCTGGGCTCAAGCGATCCTGCTGCCTCAGCCTCCCGAATAGCTGGGACTACAGGCATGTGCCACCATGCCCGGCTAATTTTTTCTATATATATTAGTTGGCCAATTAATTTCTTTCTATTTATAGTTGAAACGGCGTCTTGCTCTTCTTCAGGTTGGTTTCGAACTCCTGAGCTCAAACGATCCACCTGCCTCGGCCTCCCAGAGAGCTAGGATTACAGGCGTGAGCCCGGCCGAGAGCAGGTTTTTAAACACTTACCAGCACACCACTGGTGACAGCCACCACGCTGACCACTCTTTTTGGTGTGGAATCACTCACAATCTGATAAGCCCTGCAAGGTTGAGTGGACAAGGCACAGGAGACCAGGTCTGTCTGATCTGAGTTTGGTAGCCCACTGGATGTGAGCCCCTGAGAATGATGCACAGGCTCTGGGGTTTCAGACTCGTCCTCTGTAAATAAGGACAGGGTGGCCAAGGCACATGGAGTTAAGGTCCTGGTAGCACGTCTGGCTCGGGCTTTTTGCTTCCTCCAAGCTGTAGGGCAGGGTCAGAGACGGGCAGGACCAGGCAGGTTTTAATAGCCTCTTTGCCGTTAATAATGTGAAAAGCTGCCTTTTCACAGAGAGACAGATCTTAATTAAGAGAGACAGATCTTAATTTTTGGTTTGGCAAGAGAAGCTGCTATTTAAAAGTTGCTGGTTGTTTCTCAGCCCAGAAGGACACAGAAAGTCACTGGGGGCTGAGCTGTTCAGGGAAGGATTCCTGGAGTGACCCTTCTTAGTTATGTAAATGTAAGGATGGTTTACTCCCAATCGTCAGTGTGTGTGTGTGTGTGTGTGTGTGTGTGTGTGTGTGTGTGTGTGTAAGTATTCTTGGTGGCCTAACACAGGCTGCCTCTCCAAATTGGTATTAGATGGGGTAGCAGGAAGGAAGGAAATTTGCATTCTAGGAATGACCAGATTGAGATGCCAAGCACTTCCCTTTGAAGGCCGGTGTTATTAGACCATCTCTGAAGCACTAAAATGTCTTTTGCCTTTCTAGTCTCTTTCTGAATTCCTACTAGATGTTATCCCTCCTTCTGCATTTATCTCTTATCTTTCCTGTCAGACATGAAGTTAATTTGAAAAAATTAGAAAATATATAGGGAAACACCAGCAAGGTGGGCACGTGGGTACCATGAGGGACCACCACTCTGGATCCACAAGCACAGATGCCACCATGAAATTTCTTGACCAAATCTACTCAGTCTGCCTTTTATTTACATACAAATATATAAACAGAAAGATCAGGCTGGGCGCGGTGGCTCACGCCTGTAATCCTAGCACTCTGGGAGGCCGAGGTGGGTGGATTGCTCTAGGTCAGGAGTTCGAAACCAGCCTGAGCAAGAGCGAGACCCCGTCTCTACTATAAATAGAAAGAAATTAATTGGCCAACTAATGCATACAGAAAAAAATTAGCCGGGCATGGTGGCACATGCCTGTAGTCCCAGCTACTCGGGAAGCTGAGGCAGGAGGATTGCTTGAGCCCAGGAGTTTGAGGTTGCTGTGAGCTAGGCTGATGCCACGGCACTCACTCTAGCCTGGGCAATAAAGCAAGACTCTGTCTCAAAAAAAAAAAAAAAAAAAAGAAAGATCTTACCGTATGTGGGTTGCATGTAGCCTGTTATTTTCACTTGACAATGTATATCTTAGACACATTCAGGCTGCAAATATACATAGGGCAAGATAGATAACCACAAATAAATAAATATAAATATAAAATATACCAGGGGGCCAGGCACAGTGGCTCAGCCTGTAATCCTAGCACCTTGGGAGGCCGAAGTAGGAGGATCACTTGAGGCCAGGAGTTTGAGACCAGCCTGGACAACATAATAAGACTTTGTTTCTACAAAAAAAAAAAAAAAAGTCCAGTGTTTTGGTGTGTGCCTATAGTCCCAGGCTCCTCCCTCTCCTACTTGGGAGGCTGAGGGAAGAGGATGGCTTGAGCCCAGGAGTTGCAGGCTGCAATGAACTAAGATTCTACTACACCCTAGCCTGGGTGACAGAGTGAGACCCTATCTCAAAAAAAATAAATAAAATAAAATAAAATAATATATTAAAATAAAATAAATCACAGGATGATAAGTGCCATAACAAAATGCTAAAGCAGGCTTAGGGATAAGAAGTGACCAGAAGGGCTATTTTTGATACATTCACTGGGGAAGGCCACTCTGATCAGGTGACATTTGGCAGTGACTTGAGTCATGTAAATCACTGAGGGAAGAATATCCTTGGCAGAGGTAAAAGTCCTGAGGTGAGCACATGCTTGATGTGGTTCTCAGATAAGGGATGAAGCAGACAGTCACAAGTTTTAAAAGGATCACACGCTGGCTTCTTTTTTTTTTTTTTTTGAGACAGAGTCTCATTTTATTGCCCAGGCTAGTGAGTGCCGTGGCATCAGCCTAGCTCACAGCAACCTCAAACTCCTGGGCTCAAGCAATCCTGCTGCCTCAGCCTCCCAAGTAGCTGGGACTACAAGCATGTGCCACCATGCCCGGCTATTTTTTTTTTTTTCTCTATATATTAGTTGGCCAATTAATTTCTTTCCATTTATAGTAGAGATGGGGTCTCGCTCTTGCTCAGGCTGGTCTCGAACTCCTGACCTTCAGCGATCTGCCCACCTAGGCCTCCCAGAGAGCTAGGATTACAGGCGTGAGCCACTGTGCCCGGCCACACACGCTGACTTCTGAGTGAACAGACTATGGGGGCAAAGGTGAAAATGGTTAGGAGCTTAATTAAATAGCCCAGGAGAGAGAGGATGGGGCTTGCACTAGGGTGGTGGCTGTGGAGATAAAAGGTATGTCCCAACTCGGGATGTATTTTGAAGACAGAGCTGATGGTATTACTGAGGGATTGGAGAAGGAAGACATGACAGAAGAATCAGGAAGGAAACAATATTTTTGGGCTCAACAACCAGATGAATCAAGCTGTCAGCAATGAGATGGGGAAGATTGGGAGAGCAGCAGATTTTGCAGGCAACGTCAAGACTCAATTTAGGGCTCTCTCTCTTACACCCTTGCTTCTGCCTTCCACCCTTCTGTCATGGATGCTCCTCACCAGATGCCAGCACCATGCTCTTGGACTTCCCAGCCTCCAGAACTGTGAGAAATAAATTTCTTTTCTTTGCAAACTGTTTTGAAAAGTTGAATTTAGGTCATGTTAAATTTGAGATGCCAATTGGAAAAGTTCAGCAGGCAGTAGGACTCTTAGTCTGGAGGTCATGGGGGAGGACAGAGCTGGTGATACAAATCTGGGTTGTCAGAACAGAAATGGAATTTAAAGCCATGGAACTGGATAATAGCACCTAGGAAGGGAACATAGGTAAGAGGAGGTCCAAGGACTGTGCCCTGGGGAACTCCACAAGTTAGAGGTTGGAAAAGTGAGCAGGGGTCAGCAATGAAGACAGAGGAAGAACAGCCAGGGAGGTGGGAGGACCAGGAATGTGGTGTCTGGGAAGCCAAAGGCAGCGAGGGTTTCTCTGAGGAGGAAGTGACCAGCTGGGTCAGACCCAGCCAGTGAAAGGGGCTGAGATTTGACCACTGAATTTGGCAGCACACAGGTCATGGGTGACCTTGCTTTGTGGAGGAGTGGGGACAAAAGTCTGATTAGAGTAGATTCGAGAAAAAAAGGGGGCAGGAAGCTGAGAGCAGGAGAATCACTGGAGCCCAGGAGTTCGAGGTTGCAATAAGTTATGATCACGCCACCTCACTCTAGCTGGGGCGACAGAGTGAGACTGTCTCAAAAAAAAAAAAAAAGAGTCAGGGCGAAAGAAAAAATAGGAGGAGAAAAAATGAAGAGTGGAGACAATAAGACTGGACAATTATTTTGAAACATTTTAGAGGAGACAAAGAAATAGGATGGAAGTTTACAGGAATCTAGAAATAATAATTTCATCCAAGCAGGGCACGGTAGTTCATGCCTATAATGCCAGCTACTGGAGAGGGTGGGGGAGGAGGATTGCTTGGGCCCAGGAGTTGGAAATGGGCCTGAGCACCATAGCAAGTCCTAGTGTCCACAAAATAAAAAAAAAATAAAATTAGTCAGGCATGGTGGCACAAACCTATAGTCCCAGCTACTCAGGAAGGTGAGGCAGGAGGATCACTTGAGCCCCGGAGTTCGAGGCTGCTGTGAGCTATGGATTGTGCCACAGCACTACAGCCTGGGTGACAGAGTAAGACCCTGTCTCTAACAAAAAAATAAAATAAAATAAAATGTAATAAAAAAATAATCTCTAATTATAATCTCTAATAAAAATAAAAATCTCTAATAAAAATAATATCTCTAATAAAAAATTTAAAATATAAAATAACAAAACCCATCTCTAAAAAAATAAATAGAAAATTCAAATAAATAAATAATTTTATTGGAAAATAATAAAATTATTTTCCAATATTTATAGATTTTCTTCCTTTTCTTATCTAGTTGAGTTTGATAAAATCTCTAAAAACAATGTTAAATAGTAACATGTACAGCAGATATCCTTAACTTTTGCCAGTTTTGATGGGAATGGTTTTAGTTTTCAACCATTTATAATGATGCTTGTATAGATGGTATGTTGTTGAACTTTTTTAAAAAATCATATTCGAGCAGTTTTTATTTACCCATGCTTAAAGGAATTGAGGTGTAACACAGATTCAATGAAGTGCAAAATATATAAGTGTGTATCTCATTAAATTTTATTTCATTTTATTTCTCTTTTTTTATTAAAAATTTTTTTGAAACAGTCTCACTTTGTTGCCCAGGCTAGGGTGCCGTGGCGTCAGCCTAGCTCACAGCAACCTCAAACTCCTGGGCTCAAGCAATCCTTCTGCCTCAGCCTCTCAAGTAGCTGGGTGTGATACATAAGAGTTCTTATTAGGAACAACTAGTGGCTGGGTGCAGTGGCTCACACCTGTAATCCTACCTCTCTGGGAGGCCGAAACAGGTAGATCGTTTGAGTTCAGGAGTTCGAAACCAACCTGAGCAAGAGCGAGACCCCGTCTGTACTGTAAATAGAAAGAAATTAATTGGCCAACTGATATATATAGAAAAAATTAGCTGGGCATGGTGGCGCATGCCTATAGTCCCAGCTACTCAGGAGGCTGAGGCAGCAGGATTGCTTGAGCCCAGGAGTTTGAGGTTGCTGTGAGCTAGGCTGACGCCACGGAACTCACTCTAGCCTGGGCAACAAAGTGAGACTCTGTCTCAAAAAAAAAAAAAAACTAATAATGCCTTTTCAGGCTCAATTTATATAGTCTTATTGGTCTTCTTTAATTTATATTCACATATTTCCTTATATTTAACACCTTTACATTCCCCAAATTAAGCCTATTTTGCAGCAGTGTATTATTTTCTTAATATGTTGCTGGATTTGAGTTGCTAAAGTATTATTAAATAGTTTTACATCTATATAGTGTGAACTTGACAAATAGTTTTGTGTGCTTCTTTATCAAGTTTACATATTATGGTTATGCTAGCTTCATACAAATAAATTGTGAGGCTTCTAATCTTGTGATCTAAAGTAGCATTAGAGGCTGGGCATTGTGACTCAGGCCTATAATCCCAGGGCTTTGGGAGGCCAAGGTGGGAGAATCACTTGAGACCAGGAGTTGGAGATCAGTCTGGACAACATCGAGACCCCCATCTCTACAAAAAATGTTTTTTTAGTTAGCTGGGTATGGTGGCATGCACCTGCAATTCTAACTATTTGGGAGGCTGAGGCAGAAGGATGGCTTGAGCTCAGAAATTTGATGTTACAATGAGCTATGATTGGGCCACTGCACTTCTGTCAAGGCAACAGAGCAAGACCTTGTCTCTAAAATAAATAAATACATGAAATAGCATTAGATAGACTTGATTTTTTTTAATTTTAATTTTTATTTTATTTTAACGTATCATGGAGGTACAAGTGTTAAGGTTATTTATATTGCTCATGCCCTCCTCCCCCCTCGAGTAAGAGCTTCAAGGATGTCCATCCCCCAAACGTTGCACTTCTTACTCATTGTGGTTGTATAAACCCGTCCCTTCCTCCCCCCCTCACCCTCCCGATACCCAATAAATGTTACTCCTATATGTCCACTTAGGTGTTGGATAGACTTGATTTTTAATGATTAGATAGGATTCAGGCCAGGCACGATGGCTCATGCCTGTAATCCTAGCATTCTGTGAGGCCGAGGTGGGTGGATCCTTTGAGCTCAGGAGTTCAAGACCAGCCTGAGCAAGAGCGAGACCCCGTTTCCACTAAAAATAGAAAGAAATTAATTGGCCAACTAAAAATATATAGAAAAAATTGGCCGGGCATGGTGGCACATGCCTGTAGTTCCAGCTACTCGGGAGGCTAAGGCAGAAGGATTGCTTGAGCCCAGGAGTTTGAGGTTGCTGTGAGCTAGGCTGATACCATGGCACTCCGGCCCAGGCAACAGAGTGAGACTCTGTCTCAAAAATAAATAAATAAATAAATAAAATATATAAAAAAATAAAAAAAAAATGGATATAATTCAGCTGAGAAATCATCTGATCTGATATCTTTTTTTTTTGAGACAGAGTCTCGCTTTGTTGCCCAGGCTAGAGTGAGTGCCGTGGCTTCAGCCTAGCTCACAGCAACCTCAATCTCCTGGGCTCAAGCAATCCTCCTGCTTCAGCCTCCCGAGTAGCTGGGACTATAGGCATGCACCACCATGCCTGGCTAATTTTTTCTATATATATCAGTTGGCCAATTAATTTCTTTCTATTTATGGTAGAGACGGGGTCTCGCTCTTGCTCAGGCTGGTTTCGAACTCCTGACCTCGAGCAATCCACCCACCTCGGCCTCCCAGAGTGCTAGGATTATAGGCCTGAGCCACTGCGCTGGGCCCTGATATCTTTTTTAAAAATGATTTTTTAATTTATTTTAATATAACCTTAGACTTACAGAATAGTTGTAAGGGCAGTACCAGGGATTTCAGATTCAACGATTGTTTACATTTTGCTCTACATAATTCTTGCATCCCTTCTCTCTCTCCATACAAAACAAGGACATTTTCTTATATAACCACAGAACACATACAAAATTTAGCATTTTTTTTTTGAGAGTAGGGGTCTCACTTTTTCACCCAGACTGAATGCAGTGGTACAATCAAGCCCACTGTAGCCTCTAACTTCTGAGCTCAAGTGAATCAATCCTCCTGCCTCAGCCTCCCAAATAGCGAGGAGCATAGGCATCTGCCACCATGCCTGACTAGGAAATTTAATATTAATGCATTCCTATTACCTAACATATAATACATATTCAAATTTCATCAACTATCCCAATAATGCCCCTTTGAGCTATTTTTTTCCCAGGTTCAGGATCAAATCCAAGATCATGAATTGCGATCAGTTGCTCTGTCTCTTTAGTCTCTTTTAATCTGGAACAGTTCCTCAACCTTTATTTATTTTTCTTGACCTTGGCATTTTTGAAGAGTCCAGCCTGGCTATCTTGTAGAATGTCCCTCAGCTGGTTTTGTTTTTTCATTTTTTGTTTGGTTTTTTTTTTAGCCTTTTAATTTTTATTACTCAAAAAAGCTTCATTTTCTTATTTAGCTTTCTGACCCTGTGCTTGTGCCTTCAACACCTTCACAGCGATTTTCTGCTCCTGGATAAGGAAAGCACGCTTGATCCTGTCACGGACACATTTAGCACACATGGAACCACTGTAGGCCCTGCCGAGAGGGTTTTTTGTTTTAGACAACCTCATAAGAACTTTAGGTCTCACAGCATGAACCCATCGAAGTCTGCCTGGGCACACCTCATGTGCAGATTTTAGTGCTTTCCCAACCTTCTTGGTATAAAAGTAAACAATTCTTCTACCAGGGGTTCGGGACAGCCGAATTTTGTGAGAGGCTGTACTGTAGGAAAGCCTACGACGGTAAGTCAAACGCTGGAACATTCTGAGAGCCTGCGGACGGAGACCGAGGAGGAGCCTCAGCTGGTTTCGTGTGTTGTTTCTTCATAATTAGATTCGGGCCATGCATTTTTAGCAGGATCTCATAGAAATGATGTTGTGTTCTGATGAACCGTCAGCTTGTCCCCGTCATGGTGATGTTAGCTTCAAGCCTTTGGTTAAGGTAGAGTCCTCCAGATTTCTTTGTGGCAATTACCATTTTTCTCTTTTTAATTAATAATTTGTGGGACACTATTTTGAGACAAATTCATATGCTGTTCCTCATCAAATATCTGGCCTCGTTTTTTTTTTTTTTTTTTTTTGAGACAGAGTCTCACTTTGTTGCCCAGGCTAGAGTGAGTGCCGTGGCATCAGCCTAACTCACAGCAACCTCAAACTCCTGGGCTCAAGCAATCCTCCTGCCTCAGCCTTCCAAGTAGCTGGGACTACAGGCATGCGCCACCATGCCCGGCTAATTTTTTCTATATATATTTTAGTTGGCCAATTAATTTCTTTCTATTTATAGTAGAGACAGGGTCTCGCTCTTGCTCAGGCTGGTCTCGAACTCCTGACCTCAAGCAATCCACCCGCCTTGGCCTCCCAGAGTGCTGGGATTACAGGAGTGAGCCACCGCGCCTGGCCCATGGCCTCATATTTTTTAAAAACATAATACAACTTTAGTCACTTTGAAATCTCTCTTTATTTTTTAGTGTATTATGGGGGTACAAGTGTTAAGGTTACATATATTGCCCATGCCCCCCTCCCCTCTCAAGTAAGAGCTTCAAGCATGACCATCCCCCAAACGTTGCACATCTTACTCGTGGTTGTATATACCCGTCCCTTCCTCCTCCCTCCCTCCCTCCCGACGCCTGATAAATGTTACTCCTATATGTCCTCTTAGGTGTTGATCCGTTAATACCAATTTGCTGGTGAGTACATGTGGTGCTTGTTTTTCCATTCTTGAGATACTTCACTTAGTAGAATGGGTTCCAGCTCTATCCAGGAGTATACAAGAGGTGCTATATCACCATTGTTTCTTAAAGCTGAGTAGTACTCCATGGTATACATATACCACATTTTATTAATCCACTCATGAATGATGGGCACTTGGGTTGTTTCCACAGCTTTGCAATTGTGAATTGTGCTGCTATAAACATTCAAGTGCAGGTGTGCAATCTCTTCTTGATCATTGGTCTTTTTAAGATTTTTATTTATTCTTGGGTCAGCTCTCAAACTTTCTGCATTCTAAGAAATTTTATCACCTTTCATTTCAAACCCTTCAATGGCAGCTTTTTAAATTTAAGCAACCAGATTGTTAGTACCAAGAGATCTTTCTAGTTCTCTGTTCATTTTTCAAAGCATACTTTTGTTGTTTATTGGATGGAATAACTTCAAATTTCCCTAGGTACTAACTAGGGGCTCTGAACTCTTAAATTATCTTTGCTACCTTTGAGGTCCTTTTTTGTTTGTTTTCCACTTATTTATATTAGTCTTCCTCTGTCACATAGACGGCTTTCCTCAAATGCCTGGCAAATCTAGTTTGGTGTGCATCTCTAAGGAGGCAATGTATTAACTCTCCAGGACTTGTGCAAACTTGCTAGATTTCGGACTGAAGGCTTTAATTTTGGAAGCGTGGGAGAAGCCGTTTTGGTTCAAGGGGACCTCTAACAAAGGAATTTATTTGGGACTGTAGCTGCCAATCCAGCTGTCTTCCTCGTCTCCAGCGTTTGTTCAATTTCATTAGAGCAAACTCTCACATTGTTGCCTGCTTTTCTGCGTGGTAGAAGGGTGCATGGTGGGGGGCATTCAATGAGTACGTACATTTACAGCACATTTCTAACTTCAGTCCTTCATCCCAACTCTCATTTCCCAGTCCGAAACTTTTCTAGAATTCTGCCAGAAAAGGAGACTCTCTCTTTTCCCCCATTCTTCTCCCCACATATTCTAGTTTGCCGCTTTCTCCAATGTGCTTCATCAGTCAACTCTTCTCTGTTTTCCATCACCCAGAAATTTGCTAAAACCTCTAGTTCACCAATAAATGAATCTCCGAGGGAGGAGGGGGGAGCATGGGCAATATATGTAACCTTAACACTTGTACCCCCATAATACGCTAAAATAAAAATAAATAAATAAATGAATGAATCTCCTCCCCCACCCCCTCTTTTTAGGTGCAGATATACCAGTGGGGTTTTTGTTTGTTTGTTTTAGAGACAGGGTCTCCCTCTGTCTCCCAGGCTGAAGTGCAGGGGCACCATCATAGCTCACTGCAGCCTGGAGCTCCTGGGCTCAAGTGATCCTCATGCCTCAGCTTCCTGAGTAATTGGGACTACAGGTGCTCACCACCATGCTTAGCTAATTTATAAAAATCTTTTGTAGAGACAGGGTCTCACTGTGTTGCTCAGGCTGGTCTCGAATTCCTGGCCTCAAGCGATCATCCCACCTTGGCCTCCCAAAGTGCTGGGATTACAAATGTAGGCAAACTCGCCCAGCCCAGATATAGCATTTAAAAAATATTTACTATCATTTTAGTTGCATCTCCAGAGAGAACAACATAATGGAAGTGGTCAGGTTTCCATCTTAAACCATAGTTTCCCCAGTTCTTTAAAATAAAATAAAAAAGTTTTTATTTTATTTTATTTATTTATTTTGAGACAGAGTTTCATTCCATTGCCAGGGCTAGAGTGCCATGGCATCAACCTAGCTCACAGCAACCTCAAACTCCTGGGCTCAAGCCATACTCCTGCCTCAGCCTCCCGATTAGCTGGGACTACAGGCATGTGCCACCAAGCCTGGCTAATTTTTTCTATTTTTAGTTGTTTGGCTAATTTCTTCCTATTTATGGTAGAGACAGGTCTCGCTCTTGCTCAGGCTGGTCTCAAACACCTGCCCTTAAGCAATCCTCCCTCCTCGGCCTCCCAGAGTGCTAAGATTACAGGCGTGAGCCACCACCAGCCAGGCCCCCAGTTACTTTTTAATAAAGTTCTCTTAACAGCTCAATCTAGCTGAAATTTGCAGTCTGGTACTTGTAACCAAAATATTTCAAAAATAGAAGGGCATTGTCAATTTGCATCTCTCTGCTGTCTGCTTAGGGAGCCTCCCGCATTTCTGCAGGCTTTCTCCAAATAGACGACAATGCAGTTGATTAGGGTCCTGCCTTGCTACAAAGTCTCACTCCCAGGTCACCTTAGGTTGCAGTGTTTGTTGCTCCCCAGATTCTCAGTCACATAGCTAATTACTCCCTGAGTCTCAGATTCAAATGCCTGGAGGAGTCAGGCAGATGTCAGCAGTGAACAGAGTGGGCCAGGGAGGGACTGGGTCCAACTGACGGTTCCTGCCCCTTCTAAGAAGGGAGCTGCCACCAGACTGTTCTCAAGATCCCGGCCATCTGGATGTGGGACTAGACTTGCCAGATCTTCTGATTTTTTTTTTTTTTTTTTTTTTTTTTTGAGACAGTGTCTTGCTTTGTTGCCCAGGCTAGAGTGAGTGCCATGGCGTCAGCCTAGCTCACAACAACCTCAAACTCCTGGGCTCAAGCAATCCTGCTGCCTCAGCCTCCTGAGTAGCTGGGACTACAGGCATGCACCACCATGCCCAGCTAATTTTTTCTATATATATATAAGTTGGCCAATTAATTTCTTTCTATTTATAGTAGAGATGGGGTTTCACTCTTGCTCAGGCTGGTTTCGAACTCCTGACCTCGAGTAATTCACCCGCCTCGGCCTCCCAGAGTGCTAGGATTACAGGCATGAGCCACCACGCCTGGCCCTAGATCTTCTGATTTTTAAGAGAAGCTAGGAATCCAAAATGTATGTAAAAACTTCAGACTTCTAAATGTTGGCAACTAGTTTTTAAAAGTTTAAAACATTGTTCTGGTCAAAGAAAACATGGTTTAAGTCTACAGTTGTTACTTCTGATTTGCTCCTTTAGTATCTCACATCTGATTAATGGTTCACTTTCATTATTGCTACTGCTGGTAACAGTTTTACTACGTATTAACTATTAGGCATTGTGCTAAGTGGTTCATGGACATGATTTTATTTCATGACCACAGCAACACCGGAAAGTAGATACTATGTCTCCCTTTCATAGGTGAGTGTATCTGTGTGGTCAGAGTGATCCTTTTGAAACAAACTCTTAAATCCCCAAATCTTTTTTTTTTTTTGAGTCTCACTCTGTTGTCCAGGCTAGAGTGCCGTGGCGTCAGCCTCACAGCAAGGTCCAACTCCTGGGCTGAAGGGATCCTCCTGCCTCAGCCTCCCAAGTACCTGGGACTACAGGCATGCACCACCATGCCCGGCTAATTTTTTCTATTTTTAGTAGAGACAGGGGTCTTACTCTTGCTCAGGCTGGTCTTGAACCCCTGAGCTCAAGCGATCCTCCTGCCTTGGACTCCCAGAGTGCTAGGATTACAGGTGTGAGCCACCACGCCTGGCCTTTAATGCCTTTCTGTTGCACTCAGAATAAAAATCAAACTCAAAATGCCTTAACTCTCAACTGGCTTATGAGAGACTTACCGCCTGGCCCCTACACCCCTCTGACCCACCTTGCATACCCTGGGCTCCAGCAACATGGAAGTTTTCCCAGTTCCTTCAAACACGGTAGTCTTCTTCTTCCCAGGGGGTTTCTTGACCTCAACACTCTTCTCCTTCTCTTCCTGCCACCACCTCCCATTCCCCCTTCAGGCTTCGGCCTCTGCGTCCCTCCCTTCTGAGGATGCATCCCCACCCTGAATTAGGTTAGGTGCTCATAAAATGAGTTTCCACAGCACCAATTCCCTCTGATTGTTATTGATGGTGTAACAAACATGGTAATGAAGTGTGTCTTCCATCTTTACGCTCGGCTGGGTAATAGAGCCCTTAATGATTCCATACCTTCCCACTCCTTGCAGATATTAAATATGTGTCCAGTTTGACACATGCCAATAGTATACAGGAGGGATCAGAAACTATGGCCTTGGCCGGGCGCAGTGGCTCACGCCTGTAATCCTAGCACTCTGAGAGGCCTAGGCGGGTAGATTGTTTGAGTTCAGGCGTTCGAGACCAGCCTGAGCAAGAACAAGAGCCCGTCTCTACTAAAAATAGAAACAAATTAATTGGCCAACTAAAAATATATAGAAAAAATTAGCTGGGCATGGTGGCGCATGCCTGTAGTCCCAGCTACTTGGGAGGCTGAGGCAGCAGGATTGCTTGAGCCCAGGAGTTTGAGGTTGCTGTGAGCTAGGCTGACGCCACGGCACTCAGTCTAGCCTGGGCAACAAAGTGAGACTCTGTCTCAAAAAATAATAATAATAATAAAATAAAAATAGAAAGAAATTAATTGGCCAACTAAAAATATATAGACAAAATTAGCTGGGCATGGTGGCGCATGCCTGTAGTCCCAGCTACTCTGGAGGCTGAGGCAGGAGGATCGCTTGATCCCAGGAGTTTGAGGTTGCTGTGAATGAGGCTGATGCCACGGCACTCTAGCCGGGGCAAGAGTGAGACTCTGTCTCAAAAAAAAAAAAAAAAAAGAGAAAGAAACTATAGCCTCTGGGCCAAATCCACCAAGCCCTGTTTTTATAAGTAAATTTATTGAGATACTCACACCTGTTCACTCTCCACAGTCTGTGGCTGCTTTCACATTGCATCATCGGGATGGAGCGACTCCCTGGCCATTACAGGAACAGTTTGCAAACTGTCCTGGAATGGCTACAGCCAGAACGACAAACAATAACAAGCGTTGGCTAAGATGTGGAGAAACCGGAACCCTTGTACATCTCACGTAGGAATGTAAAATGACGCAGCTGCTTTGAAAACAATCTGGCAACTCCTCAAAATGTTAAACATAGAGTTATCACATGACCCAACAATTCCATTCCTGGGAATTGTTGAGGCTCAGAAAGCAATATCCCCAAATCAAGGCCTCAAAAGCAGCCTCAGAAGCAAAGGATATTCTCTGACCTCTTCCTGCCCTCCTGTCTCTCAGTCCCATTTGCCCCTGAGGCTAGCCATAGAAACTAGAATCCCTCTTCCCCAAAGCCAGCCATAACACCTAAAAATATTACTCTAATGTTCCTCCACCTTTCTGTGTAAAAACTGACCATAAACAAATTATCTGACCTACCTTGCTTGACCTTAGGTCATAAGACCCCCATTCCAGCAAGAGTCCTGCCCCACACCTGGAAGGAAGGAAGGAATGCTACTCAGAGAGGCCAAGAAGAATGTAGACAGACTGGCCTTGCTGGGTCTCCCCACTCAGTCTATCAGCATTAGCTTATAACCCCTCTTTTTTTTTTTCTCCTTTTTTATCAGAGAGTACACACTGGAAATTTTATACCCTTTTTGTCTTATTACATTTCTACACACTGTCTATATTTTGTTGAACCTATGCATAAAAGTGAACAATTTCTCCAGTATCTTTGGGTCTTCGTTCCAAAGGTTTTCATGTAAACATGTTAAATACATGTGTATGCTTTTTCTCTAATTAATCTGCCTTTTGTGAGTTGGTTTTTCAGCAAAACTTCAGAGGGCCAAAGAGAACTTGTGCACAAAAGCTTATAAATGAGGCCCGGCGCGGTGGCTCACGCCTGTAATCCTAGCACTCTGGGAGGCCGAGGCGGGCAGATTCCTCGAGGTCAGGAGTTCGAAACCATCCTGAGCAAGAGCGAGACCCCATCTCTACTATAAATTGAAAGAAATTAATTGGCCAACTAATACATATAGAAAAAATTAGTCGGGCATGGTGGCACAGACTTGTAGTCCCAGCTACTCGGGAAGCTGAGGCAGGAGAACAAGCCCAGGAGTTTGAGGTTGCTGTGAGCTAGGCTGATGCCACGGCACTCACTCTAGCCTGGGCAACAAAGTGAGACTCTGTCTCAAAAAAAATAGCTTTTCTTCAAGCCAACACACCTATAACTTTGGGAGGTTGGGGCAGGAAGATCCCTTCAGCCTGGGAGTTCAAGGCTGCAGTGAGCTATGATCTTGCCACTGTGCCTGGGTTACAGAGCAAGACCCCATCTCTAGCATAAATTAAAAAAAAATTTTTTTGGCCGGGTGGGATGGCTCACATCTGTAATCCTAGCACTCTGGGAGGCCAAGGCAGGTGGATCCTTTGGGCTCAGGAGACCAGCCTGAGCAAGAGCAAGATATTTCTATTTTTGTTACATGTATACTAAAAAAGAAAGAAAAAGAAGAGAAAATTTAAAATTAAAAAATTTAAAATAAAAAGTTAATTAAATTTTAAAATATATATAAAAAAATAAAATACAAATTTAAAAAATTAAAAGACCCTGTTTCTACCAAAAATAGAAAAAATTAGCTGGGCATGGTGGCACATGCCTATAGTCCCACCTACTCGGGAGGCTGAGGCAGAAGGATCTCTTCAGCCCAGGAGTTTGAGGTTGCTGTGAGCTAGGCTGACGCCACGGCACTCTGGCCCAGGCCAGAGAGTGAGACTCTGTCTCAGAAAAAAAAAAAAAAAGAAACTAAAAAGAGAAAAAAAATTTTTTTCCTGGGTATGCAATTTCAATGTGGGCAGATAAAAAAAATATTCTGAAAATGAATAGTGGTGATGGTGCAAAACAGTGTGAATATGCTTAATGCTACTGAACTCTACAATTAAACGTGGCTAAGTGGTAAAATTTATGTTAAATATATTTTACTACAATAAAATGTTTAAAAGAACAACTTTGATTGTTTGGATGTTTGTTAAATGGCCTGACTGATACAGAAGGGAGCCCCTTTGGGAGGAGACCTGGAAAAGGTGTTTGGCTCTTCAAAAGAGACACAATGAAGGGAAAGTTCCTTTCTGCCTCTGAACATCAGGCTGCCAGCTTTCCATGCCGCCTGCCGAGGAAGACAGAGCAAGGCATGGAAAGAACATGGTGTCTTGATGATGTCAGTGAGCTGCTGTATGAACCAATCTTCTTCTTCTTCTTCTTTTTTTTTGTTTATCAAAGTATTTAATAAATATTGGCTGATTATAAGGTTATAAGGATGATTGCATGTAACCAATCTTCTTACTAGATTTTCTAACATATGATAACAAATTCACTATAATTTTTTCTTCCTTAGTTCGTTCATTTGTTCGTTCGTTCCTTCTTTCCTTCCTTCCTCCTTCCCTCCCTCTCTCCCTGTTTTCTCTCTCAGGGAAATCCGGTATGAATGGGGGTGGGGTGGGGGGTGGGGGGTGGGGGGGTTGGGGGGTGGGCAGGGAGTGGCAGATGCACAGATTGCATTCATCTACTCTGCCCTAACATCAAACAGCACAGCGTTAAGGCAAGCAGAGGTCACTTGCTGTGAAGTTGGCCCTAACTCTAGGCTCCCCAGTTATTGTGATTCTTTTTAGAATTTGAGGGATTTAGCCCCTCTGGGTCCCATTTTGAGGTCAAATCCCCAATTCTAGTACAATAGAAAACACTCCACTCAGTATTCTGTTCCATATGCTCGGCAGAACATGCTAGTTGTCTCCTGGTACTCATCCTCCTCTGCTTCTTAGATACTAAAATTCCCAATATTCAGCCCAGCACGAGACCTGCATTTCCCAGAGTTCCTTGTGTCTAGTGTGGCCATGTGACAATGCCCTGGCCAGTGGGAGGGAGGTGGAAGGGTGCTATTCCTAAGGGACTCTTCTTAAGAGTCTCAAGTGTCCTTAAGTGCGAATTCCTCTTTTTTTTTTTTTTTTTTTTTTTTGAGACAGAGTCTCACTTTGTTGCCCAGGCTAGAGTGAGTGCCATGGCGTCAGCCTAGCTCACAGCAACCTCAAACTCCTGAGCTCAAGCCATCCTGCTGCCTCAGCCTCCCAAGTAGCTGGGACTACAGGCATGCGCCACCATGCCCGGCTAATTTTTTCTATATACATTAGTTGGCCAATTAATTTCTTTCTATTTATAGTAGAGATGGGGTCTCGCTCTTGCTCAGGCTGGTCTCGAACTCCTGAGCTCAAATGATCCGCCCACCTCGGCCTCCCAGAGAGCTAGGATTACAGGCTTGAGCCACCGCGCCCGGCCCGAATTCCTCTTAAGAGGCTGTGTGTGGTCACAAAGGACCCTGCACTCCTTTCTCTTTTTTCTTTCTTTTTTTTTTTTTAAGACAGAGTCTCACTCTGTTGCCCAGGCTAGAGTGCCATGGTGTCAGCCTAGCTCACAGCAACCTCAAACTCCTGGGCTCAAGCAATCCTTCTGCCTCAGCCTCCTGAGTAGCTGGGACTACAGGCATGCACCACCATGCCTGGCTAATTTTTTCTATGTATTTTTAGTTGGTCAATTAATTTCTTTCTATTTTTAGTAGAGACGGGGTCTCGCTCTTGCTTAGGCTGGTTTTGAACTCCTGACCTTGAGCTATCATCCTGCCTAGGCCTTCCAGAGTGCTAGGATTACAGGTGTGAGTCACCCCGCCCGGCCCCTGCACTCCTTTTTCTTCCTTCCTTCCTGGAGTGCAGATCTGGCCCCTTGATCCTGAGGTTAAGACCAAGCACAGTAGCACCACAAAAATAGAGGAAACCTGTTTCCCAACAACTGACCACCCCTCAGACACGGTTGGTTTGGACTTTGGACGTCATTGCATTTGCACCTCAACGGAACTCTAAATGCAATGAACTGAATGTTTGTGTCCCCCCAAATTCACATGCTGAAATCCTGACCGCCAATGTGATGGGATTTAGAAGCAGGGCCTTTGGGAGGCAAGTAGATTAGGAGGGTGGAGACTTCACACATGGGATTAGTGCCCTTATAAAAGGGACCTCAGAGAGCTCTCTCACTCTGCTCTCTGCCCTGTGACGATACAATAGGGAGTCAGCCTTCTGCAACCGGAAAGAGCATCCTCACTGGAATCCAACCATGCTGGCACCCTGATCTCAGACTTCCACCTCTAGAACTGCAAGAAATAAATTTCTTTGTTTATAAGCCACCCAGTCTGTGGCACTTTATTAGTGCAGGCTGAACTGACTAAGGCACAAATAAACATGTCTTGTTTTGTTGTTTTGAGAAATTGTCTTGCTCTGTTGCTGGGCTAGAGTGCCGTGGTGTCAGCCTAGCTCACAGCAACCTCAAACTTCTGGGCTCAAGCCATCCTCCTGCCTCAGCCTCCCAAGGAGCCTGAACTACAGGCTCAGGGACTATAGGCGCATGCCACCACCGCCAGCTACTTTTTTCTATTTTTAGTAGAGACAAGGTCTCATTCTTGCTCAAGCTGGTCTCGAATTCTGGACCTCAAGTGATCTTCCTGCCTCGGCCTCCCAGAGTGCTAGGATTACAGGCATGAGCCACCGTGACCAGCCAACATGTCTTGTTTTATAGTCTCTTTCCCCATAGACTTCAAGCTCCACGAGGGTGCAAACCCACTAGTCTTGACTGTCCTGTTCACCACTGTGTTATGAACACTTAACATGATGCCCAGCACAGAGTAGGTGTTCAATGGTTGGATGGATGAATAAATGAGGCCACTGAGGGCCAGAGCTGATGATTAACCTGCCCAAGATCAAGCTGGATACCTGGGAGGAGGCAATTTGATTCCGGGTCTAGCTGCCACAAGAGCCCACACTCCTACTGATACACTCCAGTGACCAGGCTAACTCTCAAAGGCAGCCCTACTTCCCATCTTTCTACCTTCTTGGAGGAGTGGCACTATTGAGCAACTTGCAGTTCCCCAAACACATCCTGCTGTTTCATGTCTTTGGATTTTTGCCTAAGATATTCCTTCTGCCTAGAATGCCTCACCCACCCCTCCCTGCCTTGGCAGCCTGGTGAACACCAACCAATCTTTCAAAACCTGGTACCTCCCAGGAAGGGTTGCCCTTTGCCTACTCTTTACTCCCACTCCACTCCGTACATACTTCTTTTTTTAATTGAATAAATTTAAGGTATACAACATGATTTGGGAGGCGGGAATATTTATTTATTTTTACTTTTTTTGGCACAGAGTCTGGCTCTGTTGCCCAGGCTAGAGTGCTATATGGCGTCAGCCTAGCTCACAGCAACCTCAAACTCCTGGGCTCAAACGATCCTTCTGCCTCAGCCTCCCGAGTAGCTGGGACTACAGGCATGTACCATCATGCCTGGCTAATTTTTTATATATATATTTTTAGTTGTCCAGATAATTTCTTTCTATTTTTAGCAGAGAGTAGTCTTGCTCTTGCTCAGGCTGGTCTCGAACTCCTGAACTTGAGCGATCCTCCTGCCTCAGCCTCCCAGAGTGCTAGGATTACAGGTGTGAACCACTGTGCCAGCCTATTTTTTTAGAAATAAACTGATCATACTGTGTTAACTAGGCTAGAATACAGTGGCATGATCACAGCTCACTGCAACCTCAAACCTCAAACTCCTGGGCTCAAATGATCTTCCTACCTTAGCCTCTCAAGTAGCTGAGACTACAGGTGTGCACCACCATGCCTGGCTAATTTTTGTATATTTTGGTAGAAACAGGATCTCACTATGTTGCCCAGACTAGAATGCCGTGACATCAGCCTAGCTCATAGCAACCTTAAACTTCTGGGCTCAAGTGATCCTCCTCCCTCAGCCTCCTCAGTAGCTGGGACTACAGACACACACTCCATTCCCAGCTAATTTTTCTATTTTTGATAGAGACAGAGTCTTGCTCTTTCTCAGGCTGGTCTCGAACTCCTGAGCTCAAGTTATCGTCCTGCCTTGGCCTCCCAGAGTGCTAGGATTATAGGCGTGAGCCATGAGCTACCTCGCCCTGCCTGCATTTATTTCTTTATATAGATTACTTCCTTTTCTCTTCTCAGGGTACCAAACTGGCAAAAAGATATTTTCATTACAGAACGATAAGTGCATAGAGAGAGGGAGGCACAAGGGGATTTAGGAGCAGAAGGTGAGCAACACTTCCAGTTTCATGCCCAACACCTCCCAAAGACCCTGCGACTCAGTGAGGGCAGATTTTATTGCCCCCATTTTACAAACATGAAGTGGAAGCTCCCAAGGTAAAGTGACTTGCCCACGGTCAGCACACAGCAGGTGAGTGGCAGAGCCAGGACCTGGGCTCCAGTCTCTTGAGCCTTGTTGAGGGTGTGTCCCACCATCACCTTCTCCTGGGCCCAGTCCAGGTCTATGACGACCCCTGTGCTGATGAACACGTTAGCCAGGAGCTGGCCCTGCCAGAGAGGACCAAGTGTGATCCTGGGTAATGCACCAATTCCCAGAATGTTAGAATGCCTGGAGGACTGGAAACGCAAGTCCATGAGAAACATCAGAGGACCCTCCTCTATCTAATAGTCCTCTGCACATCAGACACTGCTGGCTGCTTGGCACCATTATTCCATTTAATCCCACAGGAGATCCAGGTTCCTTCACTTGCTAATCTGTGGGTGCCACGGTAGATCTCAGTGAAGGAGCAAAATCTCTGGTGCCAGACCGCTGTCCTGCCAGTCCCGACGCAACCAACCCATTTACCAGCTCTGTGACCTCAGTCTCATTGCTTCACCTCTCTGGGCCTCAGTTTTCTCAACTGGAAAAATGGGTGTAATAAAACCTACCTTGCACAGCTTTTGTAAGAATTCAGAATAATATTTGTATATCAAATTATTTTTAGTGGTTATTCCTAAGCAGGACTATGGGGGACAATCGTGTTTCATATATTTCAATAATCATAAATAATTTTATATTATTCATGTATTATTTTGAAATTAGTAAAACACATACAGATGAAGATGTCATGTAGAAAAGCCAAGTGCATATCATAAGGACTCAATTCCCGTGTTAGTGTGCATATTTATTCAACACATGTTTCTGGAGCACCTACTGGCTACCGGGCCTTGGCTGCAGGAGCTGCCACGTGGCATCAGAGCCCGAGGAAGGCATCTGCTACTGTGGGAATGGAGGGCTGTGTGCAGGTGACAGGCCAGGCAGGCAGTGTGAACCTCTAATTGCCAGCTAAGGGTGGCGGAGACACTGGGAGAGGTGGGGGCCCAGAACAAAGGGTGGGTTTTACAGATTAGTAGCAACTTGCCAGAGGGCAGGCTGGACAGGTGCTTTCCCTTAGCTGGCTGTGGGATTTTTGCAGGTTTGTCAGGAAAAGAGTTCTTTGTGTGAGGATGGCTAGGTTTGTGTCAACCTCTGCAGTGGAGACATCCAGGCTCCAGCAGGCCCCCATGTTTGGGGAGGGACAATCCTCGGAGACAGAGTCTGAACAAAGATGCAGAGACAGAAGCAGGAGGCCTGATTCCCTCCCACGCGGAGTCCAGCTCCTCACAGACGTCAACGTGAAGCCCAAAACCGTCCAGTTCAGGAAGAGACTAGGTAAATGAGTTTATAATGTGTGGTTGAGGAAGGTGTTGCTAATAAATGCAAAACCAGAAGCCACAAAGTATTCATAAAAGATTGACGAATTTGATAAGGAGGAAAAAAAATCTAAACTTATGTAATGCAAGAGTCTAAAACCAGCTAAAAAACAAATGACACGCTGGAAAGAAAACATCTATAACATACTATGTAACTCATATACAAAGTGTAAGCATACAGAACCTATAAATAAACAACAGAAAAAAAAAGTAAAAAACACGAATAGGCAATTCACAGCAGAAACGGCTGAGGACCAAAAAGGTATTTAAAACCCCAACCGTGCAAAGATACACAAAATCCAGCAAGAGAATATACTTTTTCCTTTTCTCAGATTGATGAATTTTTTTGAGTGTGTGTGTGAGACAGAGTCTCACTCTGTTGCCCAGGCTAGAGTGAGTGCCGTGGCATCAGCCTAGCTCACAGCAACCTCAAACTCCTGGGCTCAAGCGATCCTCCTGCCTCAGCCTCCCAAGTAGTTGGGACTACAGGTAAACACCACCATGCCCCACTAATTTTTCTATTTTTTGTAGAGATGGGTCTCACTCTTGCTCAGACTGGTCTTGAACTCCTATCCTCAAGTGATCCTCCTGCCTCAGCCTCCCAAGTAGCTGGGACTACAGGCATGCACCACCGGGTTAATTTTTTCTATATATATTCTCAGTTGTCCAGCTAATTTCTTTCTATTTTTTTTAGTAGAAATGGGGTCTCACTCTTGCTCAGGCTTGGCTCGAACTCCTGAGCTCAAAGGATCCTCCCACCTCAGCCTCCCAGAGTGCTAGGATTACAGGAATGAACCACCGTGCCCTGCCCATAACAGACTCTGGATAAATATTTAACTCACTCAATGAAAGCATGGATTTTACATTCAAATTTATTTAGGTGTAGAGCTTCTGTTCCTGGGACTCTTTCACTGAAAAATATTTTCATAAGGAGATAGAGATATTTCTACAAAAATATTTATGGAAGCATAATCTGAAATAGTGAAAAGAAAATTACAAACAAAATAAATGTCCCCCATTTATTTTGCATGGGGAAAAAAAATTCTGTTTTGGTATTCTATGCAGCTATTAAAAGGAATGTGGTAGAGCTGAACATATAGTCTGCGGTATTGTATTAAGTGAAAAAAAAGAGTTGTTCAACAACAGATGTGGTGTGAGAGGGGACTTCCATGTTTGACTTTTTTGGTTTTGTTTGAAATTTTTATACTCAGCACATATTAGGAATATAAAGTTAATTTGTCCAATTAGTGCCAGGTACTCAGAAGGCTGAGGTGGGCGATCACTTGAGCCCAGTGAGCTATGGTGACTATGATGATGCCAGTGCACTCTAGCCTGGGCAACAGCAAGACCCTGTCTCAAAAAAGAGAAAATTCTGCATGTACTACTAGTCTTCTAGAAATAAGTATGCTTAAAGTAAAGCAACTTGTCAACACCTAAGTGGACATATAGGAGTAACATTTATCGGGTGTCGGGAGGGTAGGAGGGGGGAGGAAGGGACAGGTATATACAACCACAACAAGTAAGATGTGCAACGTTTGGGGGATGGACATGCTTGAAGCTCTTACTCGAGGGGGGAGGGGGGCATGGGCAATATAAGTAACCTTAAC
>VSMD01008733.1:0-27558 GCA_008750895.1 Mirza zaza | reverse complement strand
TGTCTTGCTTTGGGTCAGGCCTCCAATGCTGCGGTCCCCAACCCTCAGTCCACGGACTGCCAACGGTCCATGGCCTGTTAGGGACCCAGCCACAGAGCTCCCCCGCACCCCCACACCCCTGTCCATGGAAAAATTGTCTTCCATGAAACTGGTCCCTGGCGCCAGAAAGGTAGCAGACCACTGTTCTAATGCACCCAACTCCATGCCAAGTCCTCAGTGAGGTCAAAGGAGGAATTCTTGTCTTCAGAGGGTTCAGCTGTCAAGTCTTCATCAAGAGCTGTAATGTATAGGAATACTTGGTTTGCACAGGAAAGAGAACTCAAAGTGGTTTGGTCAAAAAAGCAATTTATTGGCTTGTGTGACAAAATTGTCCTAAGGAAAAAAATGAAGCAGGGAGAGGACAGCGGGGTTACAAATGAGACATTTTAAGTAGGGAGGCCAGGGAAGGCCTCACTGACAAGGCATGTATGAACAAAGACTTAAAGGAGGTGAGCCGGGGAGGCAGGTGATATCACAGGCAGATGGAACAGCAAGTACAAAGGCCCTGAGGTGGCAGTGATCCTGACATGTGTGTCCAGAGCCCAGGGAGGGAGTGGAGGGGAGGACCTGAGGTCAGAGGGGTAACTAGAAAGCCAAATATTAGTAGGGTTAAGGAAAAGACTTGGAAAAAAACTTTTTAAAATTTTTGAGACAGAGTCTTACTCTAGTTCACCTATGCTAGAGTGCAGTGACATCATCATAGCTCACTGCAACCTGAAATTCATGGGGTCAAGCAATCCTCCTGCCTCAGCCTCCCAAGTAGCTGGGACTACAGAACCATGCCACCATGTCCAGCTAATTTTTAAATTTTTTGTAGAGATGGGGTCTTGCTGTGTTACCCAGGCTGGTCTCAAACTCCTAGCCTCAAGTGATCCTCCCACCTTGGTCCCCCAAAGTGCTGCATTAGCCACCCTGCAAAACTGCAAAGACACCATTGAAAGAAATGAAAGAAGATTTAAATAAATAGGAAGACATTTATGTTCATGGATTGGAAGAAGTAATATTGACAATATTCCCCAAATTGATTTATGGATCATTGGAATTCCTATCAAATTCACAGCTGACAATTTTTCAGATATTGATAAAGCCGATCCTAAAATTCATATGGAAACGCAAGGGACCAGATAGTCAAAATAATCTTAAAAAGGACAATATACTTTCCTATTTCAAAATCTAGTACAAAGCTACAGCAGCAATCAAGACTGTGTGGTACTGACATAAGGACAAACATATGGATCGCTGGAATAGAACTGAGAGTCCAGAAATAAATCCATACATTTTTGGGCGATTGATTTTTGATAAAGATACCAAGATAAATCAATGGGGGAAAGAATAGTCTTTTCAACAAATAGTACTAAAATACATAGGAATTCCAATTTTTTTCATTTTTGAGAGATGAGGTTGCACGATGTTGCCCAGCCTGCTCTCAAACTTCTGGGCTCAAGTGATAGTCCCACAACAGCCTTCCAAGTAGCTTGGATTATAAGCATGAGCCACCATGCCCAGTTGGAAGACCTATGTATTCCAGTACTATTCCTTCAAAAGATTGAAGGTACACCCCTGTCTCAATTAATATATATATATATATATATAAATTAACTAAAAATGGATCAAAGCCTTAAATCTAAGAGCTAGCACTATAAAACTTAGACTAACATTTAGGAGTAAGTCTTCATTATCTTGGATTGGGTGATGATTTCTTCAATATGACACCTAAAGCAAAGCAACCAAAGAAAAAATTAAAAAAATTTGTAATTCAAACGACATTATCAGGACGGGTGCGGTGGCTCACACCTGTAATCCTAGCACTCTGGGAGGTCAAGGCGGGTAGATTGCTCAAGGTCAGGAGTTCAAAACCAGCCTGAGCAAGAGCAAGACCCCGTCTCTACTATAAATAGAAAGAAATTAATTGGCCAACTAAAATATATATAGAAAAAATTAGCCGGGCATGGTGGCACATGCCTGTAGTCCCAGCTACTCGGGAGGCTGAGGCAGCAGGATTGCTTGAGCCCAGGAGTTTGAGGTTGCTGTGAGCTAGGCTGACACCACGGCACTCACTCTAGTCTGGGCAACAAAGAGAGACTCAGTCTCAAAAAAAAAAAAACAAAAACAAAAAACAAACGACATTATCAAGTAAATTGTAATTACAATGAAAATCAGAGGACTTGAGTTCTAGAAAGCCCTAATTTTGCTACCAATGAACTAGAAGGCCTTGAATGAGAGTGACAATAGCCAATGCCTTTCTGGGTTCCTTAATGATCACCAGGCCCTCTCCTGCCCATTATCCTGTCTCCTCGAAGGGAGCCCTAGAGGGTGATGGGGGCAGGTCAGCACCGTCCTGTCTTGTAGATAGGAACCTGAGGGAGCTGCTTGCCGCAGATGACCTAACAGGTGATACGGCAAGTCATTGCTCCTCCCTGGGCCTCAGTTGTCCCCATCTGTAAAATCAGGAAAAGGGCACTCAGGCCAGATAATTTCTGCACTCCTTCACCTCATTTTAAGTTTCTGGAATACAAGAGAAAAAGAGAAAGAAGGGAAAAAGAAAAGGAGAGGAAGAAAGAAGGAAGAGAGACAGTGTTAAAGTGGTGGTTTGGATTCCAGCTTTTAGTTTTTTAGGTCATAATGAGAAAAGATTCAAACCAGGTGTTGTTCTGGTGACTCGCAGTAGCTGAGCGTGGACCCGTGTTGTGATAATGCCACATTAGCATGGAGCAATATATCTATCAACAGCCCCAGCGAGAGTAAAGCAGCTGGCGTTTGCAGGGGCTGTGTCCCCACGCTTGAGTTCAGCATTTGAAAGGACCTCAGACTCCGACTGCATTTCCAGACTCTTCCAGGAAGGGCCTATTCTTCCAAGTGTCCAGCCCCCAGCTCCCACTCACACCCCACTCACAGGGCAAGGCAGGGACCCCGGCCGCTGGCTTGGCGACACATTCGAGGCAGGCTGGCAAGGCAGGAAGGGCAGCAGCCCAGAAGAGCCAGGCTCAGCGGGGGCCGTGGAGTGTGGCCCGAACAGCCACAGGATCACAGCCCACATTGTTATTACTTTTTAATTAAAATGGCGTCTTTACCCCTTATTACAAAAGCCATGTCTGTTTATTTTAGCAAAATTAGACAGGACAGACCAGGAAAAAGAAAAATTAAAAACGACTCATGACCCAGAGAGAGCCAGTGTGAATGCCTGGGTATATTCGGAGTCACGGACTAAATGTCCACAGGGCCAGGTGGTTAATGTAAATGTGAATTGGGTGCTATTAAATTAACATAAACATGTGAATCGAGTGATAGTAAAATTAATACAAGTGCGTGGGTAGGGTGAAGTAATTAATATTGATATAAATATGCAAACTGTGACATTAAACAATACCAAGAATGTCTGAATCTGTAAAGTAATAGAGAGTATGCAGCCAAGTGTAAAGGCATTCAAAAGTGAAAAAGATTTCAGACATTGATTTAGGCTCTAGGAGCCACCAGTTTGAAATCCCCTGCTAGGTATCCATCTAGATCTTTATATATGGGTATGTATATTCATTATATGAATATATGTATGCATAAAAACAAGGATACACATATATACAGATAAACACACACATATACATATTCATTAAACCTTACTTGTCCACGGATTTAGTTATCAGCAATCACAGTCCAAAAATATTAACTGGCAAATTCCAGAAATAAGCAATTAAAAAGTTTTAAATTGTGGGCCATTCTGAGTCGTGTGATGAAATCTCCTGCCATCTAGCACCATCCCACCCTGGACATGAATCGTTCCCTTGTCCAGCTTATCCACACTGAGTCACACTACCTGCCCGTTAGCCATTTAATTGCCAGCTAGGTTATCAGATCAACTGCTGCTGGACACCTAGCATCAAGTCGCCCTTATTTTACTTAGCAGTGGCCCCAAAGCTCAGGAGTAGTGACACCGGCAAGTCATATATGCCAAAGAGAAGCTGTAAAGTACTTCCTTTAGGTGGATAGGTGAAAGTTTTCAACTTAATAAGGAAAGAAAAAAATCATATGCTGAAGTTGCTAAGATCTCTAATAAGCAGAAATCTTCTACCAGTGAAATTGTGAAGAAGGAAAAAGAAATCTATGCTGATTTTGCTGTCCTACTTCAAACTGCAAGTTACAGCCACAGTATGTATGATAAGTGCTTAGTTAAGATAAAAAGGGCATTAAATTTGTGAGTGGAAGACATGAACAGAAACCTGTTTTGATGGGTGGCAGTCGGGATCAGTAATATCTGCTGTTTCAGGGGTCCACTTGGGGTCTTGGAATGTACCCCCTGCAGATGAGGGGGGCTACTCGACATCAAGTGTAATTTATGTGTCTGGATAAGAGCAGAAAAGTTTGGGTTGAACTTCCACCTCTTCTTCCCACCTTCCCACCCTAACAGCAGGCCCTAAATAACTCTGGGCAACACAGGAATCTGGTCTGAAAATCAATTATTTTTTCTAGTGCTTCCTGGTCTTTAGTGTTTCATGGACCAGTACATCCTACCTTCCAAAAATTAGGAGGGACTGACCCAGGGCTGCCACCTTTCTTTTCATTGAGTGTGGCAGGAATGGCTAGCTGCTCCCTCAATAGCCATTTTCTACCATTCTATTCCTTTCTTTCTTGGTTTAGTTTGAAGGGCCATGAACCCTGTCCCAGGCAATTAATCACCATTAGTAAACCCAACATGGTAATCCCATTCCCTTTGCCAGATTCTTGATATTCCAGTCTCCCTTGCAGCAAAGGGTGGCCTTGTGACCTAATTTAGCCAGTGAGACATATGAGGAAATCCACTGGACACTTCTGGGAAAGATTTTGCTTTGCTGTGAAAGAGAAAGTGTCATTGGCATCATTTCATCCTCCTTCTTCCTGCCATGAACATGAGTACTATGCCAAGAGCAGTGCCAGCCACCTTGGGCCCATGAGAGAAAGGGCAGAGACTCATAGAAATCCCTTCCTGCCTAGGGTTGGTGAGCACTGACATTTTCCCCAACCATCCCTAATTCCAGACTTCATTTTATGTGCAAAATAAGTCCCTATTTGTTTATGCCACTGTTAATTGGATTTTTTGTTATTTGTGTCTTGGAAAGAAGAAAAAAGTTAACATCCATTAGCATCACCACACCAAAGAAGTAGAACAGCCATAATGTTGCAGAAAGCAAAAGGTTTATGAACATATCGTGCTGTTGTCTCTGTTTTTCTGATTTTGCCATAAACTAGCAAAAACTTTTCCATAGAGCAACCTTAGCCCAAGGACTAAAATGCCTGGAAATTATCAATCTTTACCACTGCAAAAGCTCAAATGAGCTCAAATGACTGAAGAGAAGTCCATCATCAGACTTCCAGTCATTACAACAGGCCAGGATCCTACCGTGGGACATTTAGATTATTTCTTATTATTTCCTATATAAACAGGGATGCAATGAACATTCTTGAAGCTATAGCTTTGCCCTCATCTTTACTGATTTTCTTTGGATAAATTCCTAGCAGTGGAATTTCTAGGCTGAAGAATATTTATGTTTTAGGCTTTCATTCATATTGCCCAACTGCTTTCCAGAAAGAAAACACCAAGTTACACTGTCACCTCCCTACAGCTGTTTCACACAACTTGATTGATAACACGCGTTGCCCCAGAGTCCTACCTAAACAGCACTTTGGGCCAAGATGGTTTGAGTTGGTTGGCTTCTGTCTCTTACAACCAGGAGTCCTGATTCACACACCTGTACCACCCTCCAACCCTAAGATCAAAGTTATTTGCATATTTACAAATGGTCACTCCCCATCCTAAAATCTCCCCTGTCCTTCTGTCTTCCCCCAGAGCTAGGACAATAAAGTCAAGCCTTTGCCTGGCTTCAGCCACAGACCTGTGTCATCAGGGCCTGCTGACATCTCAGCTTCCTAGCCTACTTCTCACTGGCACATCCAGTCACATGGTGCCATTTATCATTCTGCAGCCACATCGTGAGCTTTTGTGTATGTTGTTCCCATCACTGGAAGGCCTTTTTCCTTCTTCTAGCTAACTCGTGCTCATCTTTCAAAATTCAGCTCAAACATCACTGCTACCAGGCAGCCTCCTTGACCTCCCCAAGCTGGACAAGGGTCCCTGCCCACCTCTGCAACGCTTCCATCTATAATGCCATGATCACACTCATCCCCCCGTCTCATTCCCCCACCAGACTGTCAGGTCCTCAAAGGAAGACGGAGCCCAAGAGGGGGAATTCCTGTGGAGAGAAGCCCTACCTTCCTCCCTGCTCTCCGTGCTTACTAACTCTTCCCACCCACTGGCTTCTTTGGAGCTTGGCTTCTGTGGCCTCCCTGCTGCCAGGGAGTGTTGGACTTGATACCCCCAGACCTAGAATTTGATCCCCTCCCTCTGCGGGCCTAATCAGAGGAAAGGATCAAAAAGGAAAATTTCAACCAGCTATTCCACTCTCACGGTGGGTATCTAATATTAATGATTACTTACAGCCTCAAATGGTTAAGCCAGCCTGGAAGATGTTTGACAAATCGTTCTCCCAGAAGTTATAGCAGGAAGTTGAACCCTACAGGCCATTTATGGCATGTGACTCTATCCTGCCTTGCGTGCGTTCACTCTTCTGGAAAAAGCCCTGCTTCTCTTTGTGGATTCAGCCTTTTCCTTCCTTCAGTCAGGGAGGGCGGGAGGGAGCGCTGATCCTAAGCCAATCAGAGTGAGGTGTTTCCTGGACTATGGTGATTGGTTCAGATATGTAGGTTTTGTGAGCTGAGAGCCAATCATAATTAGGTATTTCCTGGCCCACCGTGATTGGCTCAGGCATATGGGCATGTGATCTGAGAGCCAATTAGAGTGAATCCCAGAACTGCCGCTGGAATTGCTGGAAGACTGTCCCTGCTTGGTGTGGCTTTGGACTCTAGAAGCTGTAGCTACTTAGGTTGCTGGAGAATGGGGTCCACATTCATGGGTTAAGACAGGGGCCGGATTCTGAGGGCGTTGTTTAAAACCTTGTATCCAGCTGCTCCTGGACTATCCGGTTCTCTCTTCCCTCCCCTTCCCTCCTTCTCCTCTTTCTCCTCCTCCCCGTCATGTCTCCTTCCTCTGTCTGTTTCTTCCCCCTTCCCGCCAGCTGCGCTACCCACCGTATTGCAGGTGTTTCAGGCTCTGGTCTGTCTATTTCCTGCGGGCCCAGCTGCTCCCCCGACCCAGTAGGGGTGGGGACGGGGTCAACAGAGGGGCTGTGGAAGTGCATGGAAGGTGCACGGAGGTGGCAGAGTGACGAGGCAACAGGCAGTGGCCCTGGGACCCTCCCCAGGCGTTTCTTTATTCTGGCTCATGGCTCAGTTGGTGCCGATGACCTTGTTACCAGCTTAGCAGCTTGCCTGTGCCAGCTCTGGAGCTTTTCACAGCGCTGCTGGGGGAAAAGCTTCCTTCCTGTCTGCCCCATGTACTCATCACCGGGACTGTCCAAGGGCAGCACGGCACAGCGCAGGGAGAATTAAAGGGAACGGTCTCCATTATGGTTTTAGCATCATCATTGTCATGTTGGCTGGCAGGGAGCACAAAAGACATTTATGTTGTCTCCTGGACTCATACCTCTTCTTGCCAAAGCCTGGGCCCATCATCTCTTCTGGGACCATTGCCCTTCGAGGCTCACCCTGCCATCATCAGCTTCTAATCTGCCCTCTGAATCACTGACAGTGTGCCTCATCTGAAACGTGCTCTATTCAGGCCACTTTACAAATTCAGGGAGTGGGTTAGTTATATATTACTGCATAATAAACTGCAAGGTGTAGTGGCTTAAAATAGAGGTTGGCAGACTATAATGCACAGGTCAAATCTGGCTTGCTACTTATTCTTGTAAATAAAATTCTACTGGAACACAACCTCACCCATTCGTTTACATATAGTCTAAGGCTGCTTTTGCAGAGTAGAATCATTGTGTCAGAGACCATATGGTTCATAAAGACTAAAATATTTACTATCTAGCCCCTTACAGGTGAAGTTTGTTAACCCCTGGCTTTATACAACACTAAGTGTGAACAAAGCCACAGCCACTGTCAAGCCATGACATATGTGTTAGCAAAAAACCCCACGTTTGTGGTTTAAGACCTCAGAGCCGTTATGACAGCAGCCTGTACTGCCTCGTCCAGCTGCTCTCTGCAGCGTACTGAATCCTCCCAAGCATGGCAACAGTACAAGCCTCTCTTGCCCCATATCCCCTCTGCCCTGTATTGAATGACTGACTTATAAGTGTCATGGTGCCCACAGGCACTGTTCCCTCCTCAGAGCAGCCTTCCCTCAGAACCTCTTATAAAGATGATCCCTTGCTCTCCTCTGGATGAATACTCAGCTTATTTAGTTCTTAGTGCTTTATTCTCAACAGCAATTATTTTTATTTATTTACTTGTTTATTGTCTGCCTCTCCCACTAAACAATAAGCCTATAGCCCTGGGGCTGAGCTCAGAGACTGACACAGAAGTAATAGTCGATGGAATGATTGAATGAATGAACAACGAAAACTGTACATTCAGTGCTTAGCATGGTGTCTGGCACGTAGCGTGTCAGCCTGAATGAGTGAATGGCCCCTGATCACCCACCCTTGATCACGCTCACAAGTGTCCTCTCCCAGGCCAGGGCTCAACTTGAAAGGCAGCAGAAGGCCCAGCGAAAGGGGCTCTAGCTGCAGCTTCTTTTGTTGTTTCCCCTTTCTGCAAAATCTCCTGTGACCATTTAAAGCCAGGAAGCAAAATCAAAGGGCCCTGGATTCAAAGGACGCTAATTACCTTTCAAAGAGTTCCCCTTGGCTTTAGCCACACGATTCCCGTCAGAGGCTGTGGGAGTTTGTGGTTCCTGTGCTGAGCTTTGAAACTGGGAGGGAGTAACGGGGCTTGATTAAACCACAAATGTCAGGAAGTGCAGAGGGCAGCGAGGAATGCCGGCCGCCTCCGTCCCGGAGTGGGGGGACAGTCACTGACCTCCCCTCCTCCCACTGGGCTGGATCTTTGGATCAAGAAGCTGAGGGGGAAGGTGTGTCCCCCACCCTCCAGGGGACCACATTCATGCTTACGACATTCAAGTACATGGACATGACTGACGTGCTAATGAGAATTGAGTCTTGTGTTTTATGAAAGCAGCCCTCTAAGGAGGTATAGTGAGAAACCTGCCCACTAATTTCCCAATATCTGAACAACAACCTCCTCAACTCCACAGCAATAGGCTTCCACGAAAATAATGACAATAATCACAATAATAGATACCACTTCACTGAGCACCTACCTTAGAACTAGGCACTGAGCTTGTTGCTTTGTGTGGTTGATCTCATTTCATCCCCACACCTCCCTGGGGAAGACATAGGGGCTCTTATTTAGCCCAGTTTCACAGATGAGGAAACAGAGGGTCAGACAGGCGGAAGTGACAGACCAGAAGTTAGCCCTAGGTCTTCCACTTTGGACCTGAACTGTTCCACCTGTTCACTCGTCCAGTGAATTCTGAGGGCCCATCCCCCCAATATTCCATGATGAATGATTC
The DNA here is from genome assembly GCA_008750895.1 of Mirza zaza. Taxonomy (NCBI): domain Eukaryota; kingdom Metazoa; phylum Chordata; class Mammalia; order Primates; family Cheirogaleidae; genus Mirza; species Mirza zaza. Next base: position 18,017 of record VSMD01008733.1, on the reverse strand, counting down.
TGCAGAAAACAAAAAGACAGTGAGAGAAGAGACATAGAAAGACACGTTGGAGAAGCCCGTACCAACTGTGGTGGATCCTCATTGAGTTTTTGAGCTGACCCTGGGCCTGAATCCTACATCACTTTATTAATCCCTCCAACTACTGAGAAAGAAAATGATCATGAAGCTTTACAGCAGTGAGTAGCTAGAACTCAATTCGGCGAGGAAGGCACTGTGGATGTGCTGGCCCTATAACAGCCTTAGCCCTTCTGTGCCTGTCTCCATTATAGAGGTCGGAAAAGCTAAATACTCACTTTCCCAGCCTCTCTTGCTGCCAGAAATGCCCACGTGGCCAATTCTGGCCAATGAGACATAAGTGGGAGCCTCCTGGGGGCTTCTGGGAAGCCTCTACTTTCCTGATGAGAGGGACAGTCATTGCTTGCAGCAGTCTTCCCTACCTCCTCCTCCTCCTCCCTGGAATATGATGTGATACCTGAACCATGGCGGCCATCCTGTGTTCAGAGGGAAGGATCAAGAGAATCACAGCCATTGCTGAGTCATCAAACTAATGCTAGTCACTGTATACTTCTAGATTTTTTGACAGTGAAAAGAATACAACTCCTATTTATTTAAGTTCCTGTTAGCTGGATTTTCCATTGCTTCAAACCAAAAACACCTTAATGGGTATACCCTTCTTCCTATGTCTTTTATTAGGAATGAGGAAATTCCCCCATAAGACCCCTCCCTACCAATTCCCCCCACATCTCTGACCAGAATTTTGTTCAATGTTTCCTACTAAGCTAATTCCTAGTCAAGGGAAAGGAACCAACATGGTTGGCTTAGATCACATTTGTTCTTAAACTTGAATTACATCAGTGTCTTACCTGGAGGGCTTGTTAAAACCCAGGTGGCTGATTCCTATCCCCAGAGTTCTGATTCAGTAGGTCTGAAGGGGTATATGAGAATTTGCATTCCAGGGAAATGTTCTGCTCTGCTATCTATGCAAATAAAATCAGAGAAAGTTTACCCCTTTTTGGGGTATGAGCTAAGAATTAAAGAAGGCGTAAGGATGGAGAAGAAGTGTAAGGATGGAAGCAGGAAGGAAGGCCCTGAGTGAGACATGAATGACCAGGAAGAAAGTAGGTGGAGCATGAGAAGGTGTGGTTCAGAGTATAATAGAGAGGATTGGATTGTGCTGATATCAACTCATGAAGGACCTTCATCTTTAGCTCCAGAAGCATGGAGTTGATTTTAGAGGCAAGAGGAAGGTAGTTTAAGAGCTCAGTCTTTGTTGCTAAACTTGGATCTAAGCCCTAGCTCCACCATTCATTCATTCATTTATGTTTTTGTTGTGGTTTTCCTGAGCAATTAAATTTATCTCTCCTAGCCTTATTTCTTCTCAGCTATAGCTGGGACTAATGACTGATGATGCCTCTCTCACAAGGGTTGTTATAAGATTTAAATGATATAATGCATGTAAAGTACCTCATGCTAAATGCATGATAACAAAAAGAAAAACTCACTTTGAGAAAATTCTATATCCCAGACTCTCATGATATATTAACAGGCAGGTTAAAGTTCTATCAACAAATGATTTCAGGAAATACTGAGTTAATTAAGGTTTCTTTACTGCAGGAATTTTAGAGTCTTTAATATGCTAATATGAGGGTTGGACCTCATGAAAAAGGACGTGGCAGCATCTCCCCAAGCTTGTCTTGCTCACAAAATGCTTTTTTAAAAAACTTAAATCCTATAAACATTCTGGGAAATGCATGTCTTTAGCAGAATAATGAGAAAGCAGTGTAAAGCAACAATGTGCTATTTTACAAAAAGTTGTAATTTATACCCTAAAGAAGCATAAACAATGGCAGCATTTTGTCAATTCATTAGATTATATTTCTGTATTAGTCAGCTTCCGTAAGTTATGCTGTCATAACAAACAACCATCAAATCTCCCTGCCTTACAACAACAAATGTTTATTTCTTGCTCATGTTACATCCAGGATTGGCTACAGCTCTGGCCAAACTCTAGGATTCCTGGGACCCAGCTGATGCAGCAACCCTATTTGGAATATGATACTCTGGTGGAAGTGGGAGAAAAGCCACAGCAAAAACATGTGCTGGCTCTTAAGGCTTCTGCTCAGAAGTAGCATCACATCACTCACACTCATATATCATGGGCTGAAGTAAGACACATGGCCAGGCCTGATGTCAATGCCACAGGAAGTATAATCCTCTTTCAGGGAGAGAGGGAGCTTTGGGAATAAAGGATATATTCCACTGCTGTTAAAAGAAAAACTTTAGACAAATTAAATTTAGCAGAGTTTATTTGAGCAAAGAACAATTCATGAATTGGGCAGCACTCACAACTAGAAGAGGTTCAGAGAGCTCCACTTTAGCAGTGTGAGCAGCAGGCTTTTATAGGCTGAATGTGAAAGCAAATTATAGAAATTACTTTATTGGCTACAAAAGTTAGGCATTTGCCTTATTTGGCCATAATCTGGTGGAAAGTCTCTAGTTAGAGGTTAATTGGCAGTTTCTGATTGGTTAAGTCTCTAGTTTTATTTTATTGTTTATGTTGAGCTTTGGTTTGCTTATATAGGAACCCAAAGCATGGGAGCCATCTCAGCCTAGTGACCCCACAATTAACATTTTTTTTAACACTGTCATTTTGAAAGTAGCCACCCTGTTTTAAAATATTGCCTGCTTTGGATTGTTTAGTAAGCCAGAAGGGAATTTCTTTACAGGGGGCATAACAATGAATTTGTATTTAGTATGTCATGGTTTCATTATTACAGCCTTAGAGTGAGTGAATCTTGATATCTTTTGTAGGATGAATCCTCCTTTTACAGACTTGATATTTCTGGTCCTTTATTCTCTAACATGAACTTTAGGATCAAATTGCATTGTATTATAAATTAAATTGGGAGGAAAATTGCTATATTATAATATTGACCCTTCCCATCCATGAATTTGCTATATTTCAGCATTTACTAAGGGCTTCTTTTATGTCCCTCAAGACAGATTTATGAGTTTCTCCATAAGGTTTTGCACATCTCCTATTAGATTTGTTCCTGGGAATCTTATAGATTTTGTGGCTGGAGTGAATGGAGTCTCTTTTAAAAATTGTATTTTCCAATTTGTAATTGTTGGCACACAGAAACACTATTGATTTTTTGAATATTGATCCTTTATTCAGCAACTTTGCTGAACTCTCTTAAGAGTTCTACTAGTTTGTAGTTTGAAATTTCTATGAAGATAATTATAACATTTGCAAATGGCAGCAATTTTTATCCTTTCTCATTATACCTTCCTTTTTTCATTTTTTTCTTGAGGCAGAGTCTTGCTCTTTTACCCCGGGAAGAGTGCAGTGGTATCATCATAGCTCACTGCAATCTCACACTCCTGGGCTCTTATATACCCTTCTCTTCTTTTCTTATTGCCTTATAGCTTATGAAGTACATTTAATCCTCTAGAAACTCTGTAAATTTGGTATTTTGATTATTCTCATTTTATAGATGAAGACATTGAGGTTTGGAGAAAGCCCAAGTCTGTCTTACTCCTAAGTAAGGCTTAGGTGCAAGGCCTACTTCAGGTGCAAGTGACAGAAAACCAAATCAAAGTGCATCTCAAAGTTCAGAAGCCCGGGTATGGCTGAATCTGGGGGATCTTAACTGGTGTCACTGGGGTGCTCTCCCTTCCTCGATCTCTCAGCTCAGCTGTCTTGCTCGTTGTCTTCATTCTCAAGCAGTTATTCCCCATATGACATTAAAGACGGTTGCCAGAGACTCCTTACCACTGGCAAGGCTAGAGAAAACCTGAGACTGTCTCTTCCCCAGCATCCATGTCAATCCATGGAAAGGACTCTGATTGGTCTGCTTGGCCTTGTGCCCACCTCCCCCATAGGACCACATGATTGACAGCCCCACTAGAATCACTTGGAGTCAGAGGTGGGAGGGAGAGTTCCCAAAAGGAAAAGAGGGGATGAAGGAGAGAGATGCTAGGTGGCCAGAATGAAAGGCAGATGACCACTGTGTCATGCAGTCCCCACTGCCCCTTGCTGACTAGGGAGTGGAGTCTGCAGGCCTGCACTCCGTGTTGGCATTGCCACTAGTACTTTTGGCATATAGTAACTTCTGGGACTCTTACTTTGCTTATATGGCAAAGGGGGAGCCTAAGTGCACAGGTGGGAGTCAGATGAGGAAATGCATGGAAAAGAAGATCTGCGAAATAAAGCTCTCTATGAGAAATTGCTTGCATCACCACTGGCCCTAAGTGGCGAAGTCGCCTCTCAGATCAAGGACCTTGGATGGCTCCTTACTGCCTGGCTCATTAAGTTCATGACTGTCTGTCGGCCCTGCAAGGCCCTATAGTTTGGCTCCAGCTGGCCCGCCTCACTTCTCCCTAACTCGCTTCCTCCACTCTCAGCAGGCTGGTTTTCTCTTGTCCTGCCCACTTGTGCTTCAGAGGCAATTCCATAGTTCCACCTGGTGCGAACCCGCTCACTTGCCTGGGTGACCCTGGGCAAGTTCTGTGCTTTCTGTGAAATTCAGTTTGCTCATCTCTTAAATGGGAACAGTTACTTCACAGGGTCATTGTGTGTGTTACGTGAAAGGACCAACGTAAAGAGGCCAGCACTATGCCTGGCACAAGGCCGGTGCAAGCCCCTCCCCTGCACATTGGCCGTGCCTGTCCCCAACACACCCTTTCCTGTGCATTCTCCTGGGGATCACTCCGAAGGGGTAATCAGCAAGGAAGGTTTGTCCCACTTGGGAATCCTTGGGCCACCAGAGGCATCTACTACAGATTACCTAGTGTCTTAGTCTATTCGTGCTGCTTGATCAAACCACCATAGACTGGGTGGCTTATAAATAACAGAAATGCACATCTCACAGCTCTGGAGGTGGGGAGCCCAAGATCAAGGCACTGGCAGGTTTTGTGTCTAATGAGGGCCCTCTTCCTGATTCATAGTCTTCTCCCTGTGTCCTCACATGGCAGAAGGAACAAGAGATCTCACTTGGGCTCTTATATAAGGGCACTAATCCCATTCGTGAGGGCACTACCTCCCGAAGGCCTCACCTCCAAACTGTCACATTGAGGATTAGGTTTCAATGTGAAATTTGGGAGGACACATTCAGTCTATGGCACCTGGAGAAAGGGTGAGGTCAGCCCTCTTGGTCCAAGGACTTAAGGAAATGTGCTCCTGGAGAGGAAGAGGAAGAGAAAATAGTTGGGGCGCTGGGTCCATGAGGAAGAGGATGCCTCAGCCACGCTGAAGATGTGTTCTGGGGTCAGGCTGTGGCTTGGGATGGGCCTGAGTGCCTGGCGTGGGGTCTGGGCCAGGGGTCCCTCATGGCCATGTGCTCCAGGGGCACCTCTGCTCTTGGCTCCACACCCTTATACGTGTTCTAGGGACATCACTGCTTCACTCCACGTGTGAGCTGCATCCGCACCCAGGATGCCCTTCCAGGATGCTGCCAGAACATTCTGGCCAAATCCAGCCTGCCATTTGGCATGACCCACACAGTGCGCGATGCTTTTGCAAATGGCTACAAATTTGTTGATGCTCTTCCATCAAGAGGTGTAGTTTGTGCTCCCCTTCCCTGAATCAGGTGGGTCTGTGGCGGCTTGACCAGTAGAGTGGGGTGGAAGTGACACTATGGGACTAGAGGCTGGGTCATAAAAGGCCATGCGGCTTCCTCCTGGTTCCCCTGCAGTCCCCACTGTCGGGACACTCCATCTGAGAACACAGCCATGAGTAAGTGCTCCTGCAGACAGGCCCGCTGCGCACACCTTCTGAGCCATCCCAGCACAGGCACCAGCTGTGTGAGTGGAGAAGCTTCCAGATGATTGCAGCCGCAGCCATTTGAGTCTTCCCAGCTGAAGCCCCAGACACCACGGAGCTGAGTCAAGCCGTCCCCACTTGCCCTGTCCACCCTCTGACACAGAGAATCCATGGACATCATAAAATACTGGCTTCACGTCACTAAATCTGGCGTGGTTTGTTACACGGAAATATTAACTGGAAAATTGCGCTTCTAAAATTTTTGATTCTGTTGCCAACATTTACAATAGGGAGGTTTCACGTACAAACTTGAATTTCTGGCTTTTAATGAAAAATTTAAAAATCTGGCTACAATGGGCCTCCATCCCTGTTTGACAAAAATTTCTCAGAGTTACCCCTTCGAGAAGGGCTGTGGATGGCCTGTCTGCCTTAGCACCCATCTGGCCATCTTTGCTTGTTTAAGTCACCTGCCTGGTCCCCGTGGGTGTGTGGCTATGCAGGCCCCAGGCCAGGACCCTCCTGTTACCTCATGGTGCACCCAGGTTCTCAGAACCTTCTCTTCTCCTTGGTGACTTGGACATCCTTGGCCTCTGTGGGTGCCCCCTTTTATTCCTGGTGGTACACAAATCTACAAAATCACACAGGGTTCTACCCTTTGCTCTGCCTAGAAAACCACTTATGTGAAATAAAAACCAGGCAGGGGCTGGAGGTGGTGATGGCCATGTCTGGAGCTTGCTTGCTGCTGTAAACAATTTCCTGGTGATAATCTTTTCAATTATCCCCTCGAGCCTGAACTGCTGTGTGAAATCAAGCTGGGTGCCCTTGGCTTATCCTGTACATCTTGCAGTCATTAAGATCTGGCTTTACATTTTAGGGTGAGCTGTCCAGAGCCAAGGCCAGGATTTCCAGGATCCTTGATACACTTCTCAGTATTATAGAAACTTAGAAACAAACACAGGGCAGATCTTAAAAGCAGGAAGAATTTAAAAAAAAAAAATCTATCTTAACACCAAACACAGATGAGCCAGGTACAAATTCTATCATAGTAAACATAACTTCATTTCTTCTATACAAAACTTAATTTATTTATAAACTTCCATTCATATAGGTAGCAGAGACTCAACTAATTAGTTAATTAATTCAACCGATCTTTATCAAGGCCCTGTATGTGCCAGGATTTTTTTCCTGGAGGTTTGGGGATACAAATATAACCGTAGATATGTCAGATAAAAGATCTCTGCCACCATGGAGTTTAATTTGCAATCCCGTGGAAGAGACAGAAGAAAAGAAAATACACAAATGAATGTGGATAGAATTTCCTAAGTGGCAATAAGCATTCTGAAGAAAAATCAAGCAAGAGGAAGGGAGAAGGAGTGTTAGTTTATGCATGGCGGTCAGAGAAAGTGTCCCAATGAGGTGAGATTTTATGTAGAGATCTGGAAGATGTGAGGGAGTGAGGCTTAGGAAGCCCTAGGGAAGAAGAGTCCATCTGGGTGAGAGAACAGGAAGTGCAAAGGCCCTGGGGCTGGAGTGTGCTTAGCCTGTCGTGGCAGAAACAATGGAGGACTCGTGTGTCTGGATTAGGGTGGGAGAGAGGAGGAAGGGTAGACACTGAGATGGAAATTTCAGTCGGTTTAAGATTATTCTTCCCCAGCAGGTTGTGTAAGTCCTGAGGGGCTCATGTGATCCCAGGATAGGAGGGAGCCTCTAGTCCTACAAGTCTGAAGTCCCCAACTCCCAGCCGTGGACCTATACCGGGTCCGTTGCGTGTTAGGAACTGGGCCGCATAGCAGGAGGTAAGTGGCGGGCAAGTGAATGAAGCTTCATCTCTATTTACAGCTGCTCCCATCGTTCACATGACCACCTGAGCTCCGCCTCCTGTCAGATCAGTGGCATTAGATCCTCACAGGGGTGTGAATCCTACTGCAAACTGCTCACATGAGGGATCTCGGTTGCTCATTCCTTGTGAGAATCTAACACCTGACGATCTGAGGTGGAGCTGAGGCGGTGATGCTAGTGCTGGGGAGTGGCTGCAAATACAGATTATCATTAGCAGAGAGGTTTTACATTACAATCCATGTAATGCGGTTGAATCATCCCGAAACCATCCCCCCACCCCCTGTCCATGGAAAAACTGTCTTCCATGAAACCAGTACCTGGTACCAAAAAGGTTGGAGACTGCTGCTACAAGTCGTCCCTTCCTGCTGGCAGCTCTGATGCCCTCCTCATCCTGGTTTTCAGCCAGGACTATTGGTTTTTGATGCCTCACCTGTGCCACCTTCAGGTGCTTCCCTCGCTTTGATTCTCTGACCTGTGGGAATCTTCCAGAGGCTGCTCAGCGCTGTCTGCCTAGGCACCACCTGCAGAATTTCTTCAGCTCCTGTCCTGTGCCAAGAAGGAGGAATCTGACTGGGACTCAGCCTCTGCTTGTGTTCCTTTCCCCTGTCATCTGCTTGGACGGATGGCAGAGGGAAGGTGGAGGGTGGAAGTAATACCAGCTCTAATTTTCATGAGACCTAAAACATATCATTTTGGGTGACCCCCTTTAAAAAAAAGAAAAAGAAAGAAAGAAAAGAAAATTATGAATATACATTTAGGTATGCATGTGACTATTTATTTAGAATGAGAAAAGAAAATGAAAATAAATCATAATTTTTTAAAAGCTGACAAAATCAATACAAAATCCAGAAAAATAGCCTATTTTTATTAACTATCTAACATCCCTATAATACTGGTCCCCTGCACTTTTTCCTTCAGATTTTATATCAGAAGCCATGCAGATAAGAAGGAAGTGGAACAGCATATTTAGAGTGCTGAAAGAAAAGAACTGTTAACTCAGAATTCTATATCTAGCAAAAATACCCTTCAGGAATGAAGGTGAAATAAAGACATTCTCAGGTGAAAGAAAACTAAGAGAATTCTTAATGAGCAAATCTGCTCTAAGATGAATGTTAAAGAAAGTGCTTCAAACAGGAGGGAAAGAATAGAACGTAGAAGATTAGAAATAAAGGAAGAGCAACATAAATCGTAATAATGAGTCTTCAAATGATAAATGTTTTGGTATATAATGGCTTATTCTTTTCCTCTTGAGTTCTTTAAAATATGTTTGATAGCTAAAAATGAAAATTTGTCTGATGGAAATTTCAATGTATGGAGATGTAATACATAAGACAATTATAATATAAAGGAAGGAGGGTAATGGACATAGAGAGTGGTAATGTTTCCACATTCCACTTGGCATGGTAAAATATTGATTCTAAGTAGACCGTGATGGGTCCCAATAGAGCAATCATTAAAAATAACTATACAGGCTGGGCGTGGTGGCTCACACCTGTAATCCTAGCACTCTGGGAGGCTGAGGTGGGAGGATCACTTGAGGTCAGGAGTTCAAGACCAGCCTGAGCAAAAGAGAGACCCTGTCTCTACTAAAAATAGAAAGAAATCAGTCGGACAACTAAAAATATATACAAAAAATTAGCCGGGCATAGTGGCACATGCCTGTAGTCCCAGCTACTCAGGAGGCTGAGGCAATAGGATTGCTTGAGTTTGAGGTTGCTGTGAGCTAGGCTGATGCCATGGCACTCTAGCCTATGCAAGAGAGCCAGACTCTGTCTCAAAAAAAAAAAAAAAACCAAAAAAACCCACACACACACACACACACACACACACACACACACTACAAAGTATACTTAAATCTATGATTTAATAATGACAAAAGAACCTAAATGATTCCTCTTTTGGAGGATGACAGGAATAAATTCATTATCTTGAAAACTGGTAAGTAAAGAGAATCAGGCAGTTATCTTCCCTTTCATATATGAATTATATCCCTGGATAACTGTATTAGTTTGCTAGGGTTGCTATAACAATATATCATAAATAACAGATATTTATTTTTTCCTTGTTCTGGATTTTGGGAAGTCCAACATCAGGGTGCCCCAAACTTTGGTTTCTAGTGAATCTCTCTTCCGGCTTGCAGACAGCTGCTTTCTCTCTGTATGCCCACTTGGTTTTCCCTCTGTGCAGGTGTGGAGAGAAAGACAGGATCTCTGGTGTCTCTTCTTTGTTTTCTAAGGACACTAATCCTGTTGGATTAGGGCTTCACCCTTATGACATCATTTAACCTTAATTACCTCCCTAAAAGCCCTGTGTCCAAATATATCATGTTAGGGTTTAGAACTTCAACACATGAATTTTTTTTTTTTTTTGAGGAGGGGGAGGCAGGCACAATTCAGTCCATAACTGTAATGAATAATCAGTGAGAAAAATGTCTGTTTATAAAATTATTTCAGTAAAAAAATGAAAAAGAAAAAATAGAACTAGAACATCCCCATTTTCCAATCCCCAGTGCATTAATGGATCTCGGCATCGAGTGTCACTGGTTTCTCCAAGAAAGACAGCCAGACAGGAAGTGCCACGTGCTGGGAGAAGACGGCATGGGAGCCCGCCCCAGCCTCTGGATCAGATTTCCATTTACAGTAAATATGGCGGACAGAGGAAGGTGTTGAACTTCACCAGAGTGTGCAGTCAGCAAAATCTAAACCGTGGGACTCTGTACAGGTCAGATGGCTTGGATTGTTCAACAGATAAACGTTAAGGAGAGGAAAGGGATGTAAGGAGAGCCTATAGATTAAAAGAGACTCAAAAGACATATCAACATTTTTTAAATGGGCAAGACTAAACCAGTGTCTGGGTATGCACACCTGGGTGATAAAACAGGTGACTGCTGGTTTTGGCCAGTTTCTCCACCACCTCCGGTTTTACCGGAGACCTTGGTTCAGGTCTTAGGACTCCCTGTCAAGCAGGGCCTACTGGTTCCCTCTCTCAATGGGAGGGTATTTTTTTAAAGATGGGAGAATATGGTATATTTGCCTACTGATGGGAATGATTCAGCAGAGAGAGGAAAATGACGCATGGGGGGTGGTGATTATAGGAGCAAAGTCCTTGTTTAGGTGAGAGATGATGGGATCCAGGGCACACATGGAGGGAGAGAGGGAAGAGGGAGATCATCAGAGAGAGACAGAGAGAGAGGTGAATTAAATGTGGTCATGGGAGAATGTGGAAGTTTTTTGAAAATTACTATTATTATTACACTTACTTCTATTTGTTGAGTCATCAGTTAGAAATGAGGAGGGGAGGGTGGGGCCAAAGATTTGAAGAAGTAAGAGGAAATGGTCACCAGGAGAGCAGAAGAGTAAATTAACTAGAGAAACACAGCAGTGTTGTCAGGCAGCACAGGACCACTAGAAACAAATATATACAAATTGCAAAAATCCTGGGGAAGCGTGAATCGCAGGGGAGTGAGCTGAATTATTAACATATAGCCACTCTTACCCTGGATCATTCGCCAACTCCAGATGAGAGCAGGATGCTGAGGATCCAGGCATGCCCAGCAGAGGACCACGGCGGAAGAAACCAGCAGAGCTTTGGCAGACTTGGGGCCTTGAGCACATAGCCAGAAGTCCTGCAGGACACTTGCGGATGCTCGGGCTGATGCAGGAAGCTACACACCTCCAAGAAGCAGCATTCGGTATGTGACTGACAGGTTCGCAGGAGACCGACCTCCCCAGGGCTACCATATGGTCTTTTTTTTTTGAGACAGGGTCTCACTTTGTTGCCCAGGCTAGAGTGAGTGCCGTGGCATCAGCCTAGCTCACAGCAACCTCAAACTCCTGGGCTCAAGCGATCCTCCTGGCTCAGCCTCCCGAGTAGCTGGTACTACAGGCATGCACCACCATGCCCGGCTAATTTTTTCTATATATAGTAGTTAGCCAATTAATTTCTTTCTATTTTTATAGTAGAGACAGGGTCTCGCTCTTGCTCAGGGTGGTTTTGAACTCCTGACCTTGAGCAATCCGCCCACCTCGGCCTCCCAGAGTGCTAGGATTACAGGCGTGAGCCACCGCGCCCGGCCTACCATATGGTCTTGACTGAGCACAGTCCCTGACTGGATCAAGGTACTAAACCCTGCTCTGGGCCTAGAAGAGGACAGATGTCTGGAGGAACACACCATCTGGAGTCTCTACAGCATACATAATGAGTGGCACGTGATTAAAATTATTAGTCACACCCAAACCAGGAGCACACGCCTGAAAATAAAGAGAATAAAATAGATGCTAGAAACAGATACATGATAATGACTTTAAGATACTAATATGATGCACAAAATAGGTGAAAATACAGAGAATTTCTCCAGAAAATTGGAATCTATTTTTACAAACATCAAATGATAGCTCCAGAGTGGAAAATATAATATCTGAAATGGGGGCTCCATTAGATGTAGTTAGCAGCAGATTCGACACAGCAGAAGGCAGGATTAGTAAACATTTAAACAGTAAAAAATGTCCAACTGAAGTATATTTTTATAGAGAAAAATAATAGAAAATACATAAGTATTTCATAGATATATGGGACCTAGTAAAAAGATATACATGCATTTGGAATCCTCCATGGAGAGAAGAGGGAGAATAGGAAATAAATAATGTTTGTAGAGATAAGGACTAAGAATTTTTTCAAAACTGATGGAAGACATCAATCCACAGACCCAAGAAGCTCTGCAAATCCCAAGCAGGATAAATACTAGGAAAATGATACACAGGAACATCATAATAAAACTGTGGAAAAGCAAAGACAAAGAGAAGAAGTGATCAGAGGTAAATGACACATGACCTACAGAAGTAAAACAATCAGACTTTTCAACAGAAATGACCAAAGCCAGAAGACAATGAAATACATTTATAAAGTGCTAAATATATATATGTGTGTGTGTGTGTGTGTCTGCCAACCTAGAATTCTATACCCTGTCAAGGTATCCTTCAAAAATAAAGGCAAAACAAAGATGTTTTCAGGCAAAAGGAAGGGGAGCTGAAATAATTTATCACCAGAAGACTTGCACTAAAATAAAATATTCAATAAAGTGAGTTCCATAGACCAAATGAAAATTATCCCAAACACATACTTTCAGGGAGGCATAAAGAGTGGTAGGAAGAAAAGTTCAAATTTATCATAATCCTCAAATCATAGCCCATTATTGTCACCAGGACATACAAATATTCTCGTTTATTCTCTTTTCTTTTTCTTCCTTTCCGAATCAATCTTTCTATTCTCCCTGCCTTACCACCCTCCCCCCTAAGAAGGCACTCACCTTAGTGTTTATGCTGTGTCCTCTTTGATATACATGTATTGCTGAAAATAATACAATTTTGTGTGTATATGTGTTTTGAATGTATACGGATGATATTGGGCTATAGATCTCAAAACAAATATATCAGATGATAACACCATGAAGAAAAATAAAACAAGGTACAGACTCAAGTGATCACGGAAGTCATCTCTCAAGAGGTGATATCTGAGTAGAGATCTGAATGGGGTCAGTGAAGGAAAAGTAGAGGGAATAGTAAGTGCAAAGGCCCTGTGACAGGAGCAAATTTAACATACTTTCAATGATCTTCGTAAGTTTCTTGGAATCACTCATCAGGCCTCATGACTGTTGAGCCCCAGTGACTCTTTTGGGTCTAATTTTGATGATTTGTAGCACCTGGTGCTTCAGCAAAGCTGCCTCTGGAGTTGTTAACACCTTGTAAATCTGTGCCTTTTAGGCAGCACCATGTGCATATGCTTTGGCACAGCTATAATTGCAGTTTGGGTTTTAATTAGAGGAAGGAAGCCCCTTGGGGTATTAGCTATGCGCTAGCAAAGACAGTTAGACATCTTCCTGCAGAGTGCTCCTAAGAATATGCTCCAGCCACCAGGGCAGACTGGTCCACTGGGGTCACCTGGGAAGCTTAGGGCTGCAGATGTAGCGGGGGCAGCTGAGAGCTGCCCATCACGTGGAGAGGGCCACCGTCTTTTCTTCCAGGATGGATTCTCTATGTTGGCAGCAGCTCTGTGGAAGGGGAGATTAGGATTTCTTGCCCCATTTAACAGGGAAACTGAGACAAGATTTTCTTGGATTTCCTTCCAGCAAATGCCACTCAAATTATTCCTAAACCATTTACTGAACCCCTACTCAGAGCCAGGGCCTGTGCAAATGCCAGGGATGAAAGAGTAAACAAGCCATGGTTACTGCTGTCGAGGAATGTAAAAGCATTTCACATTTTGATTCTGCTGCCTTAATAACCCGTCTCTAGTAGCAGCAGTTATGAGCTTGTAAGATGGAGACTTGAAATCTAATCTCTAACCTGAACCACCCCTTGGGTGGAAGCAAGAGGTGTCTGATGGGCAGTCCCTGGGCTCTGAGTTTTGTCAGACTTCCCTTTCTCCTTCTTCCCCTCCCCTTTCTCCCTGTCTTTCCTTCCCTCCCTCTCTTCTTCCCCAGGTATGTTTTGAACACCTGTTATGTCTCATCCTCTCTCTGGGCACTGAAGCTGCAGCTGTGAACAACACAGACATGGTTCCTACCCTCATGGAGCTCACAGTCTAGTGGGAAAGACAGATAATGAACAGATAAATTTATAAACCAGATGATCACAGCCCCTGAGAGGTGCTAAGAAGAATATAGAGTCTTATGATAAAGAATAACAGGTATGCCAGGGAGATGTTTTCTAGGGCGGTGACACTTAGACCTAAAAGACGAGAAATAGGCAGCCAGGAAGAGACCCAGGGGAACAGAAATCCAGGGACAGCAAATGCAGGAAATAACTGGATGTGTTTAAGGGACACAAGGAACAGCAGTATGGTTGGAGCACATAAGCCAAGGGGACAGCGGAACAGATAAGGTTGAGAATGGGGTCAGGTCCTCACTGGCCATGGGGCAGAGCTGGGACTACATGCTAAGGGTGAGGAGAGGGAGGAGTTTTGCAGGACACTGCAAAACTGGGGTGTGTCATGGTCTGGATTATGATTTTAAGAAATCATCCTGACTGCTATGCGGAGGATGCCTTCACAACGGAGTAAGAATGGAAGTAGGGGGGTCAGGATGCTGCAGAGACCACCCAGGGAGGAGTAGATGGTATGCTGACCCAGGTGTTAGCAGTGCAGGTGGAGAGAACAGGAGAATTGGGGGATATGTTTTGGAGGTAGAAATGACAGAATATGCCAAAGTATTGTATGTGGTGCCCAGAGGGGAGAGAGCAGAGAGGAGCCAAGGATAATGCCAAGGTTTTTACCTTGAGAAACCACAGTAGATGGACGGATCTCAGCTGTTTGCTGAGATGAGGAAGATAGAGAAGTAGCAGTTTGGAAGTAAAGGTTCACACTTCCACTTTGGATGTGTTAACTCTGACATGCTTGTGAGTCATCCAAGTGGCAATATCGAGTGAATAATTGGATATGCTGAGCCGAAACTCAGAGGACAAGCCTGGGAAAAGGGAATAAATTTAGCAGTCATCAGCATTTAAGCAGTTTCCAAACCATTGTTCTCAACTTGAGCAGCACATTGCAATCACCTGGGGAGGTTCTTGGCACTACAGACCATTAAAATCAGAATCTCTGGGGGATAAGACCCAGGCATCGATCTCCAGGTGATTCCAATGTGCACCAAGGCTCT
The DNA here is from genome assembly GCA_008750895.1 of Mirza zaza. Classification (NCBI taxonomy): domain Eukaryota; kingdom Metazoa; phylum Chordata; class Mammalia; order Primates; family Cheirogaleidae; genus Mirza; species Mirza zaza. The sequence goes on along the minus strand of VSMD01008733.1, from coordinate 2,766 downwards.
AAGCCCCGGCTGAGATAGAGCAGTGAAAGGTTCCTGTGATCCAAGGGCCAGCATTATTGCCTTCACCTGCAATTGTTAGAAATGCAAATGTTGAGGTTTCACCCTAGACCTATGGAATCTGGACCCTGTGTGAATGAGCCCCAGCAATCTACGTGTTAACAAGCCCTCCAGGTGATGGTGATAGAGCTAAGATTTGAGAAGCCCTGAGATAAGGGACAGGGGATAGGGGACAGGGGCTGAGGGAGGGGAAGAGGAGAGATGCTTAGATTGAGTGCTGAGTCAGTTTATGTTGAGAGACCAGGTAGAGGTGGAGAAGCCACCAGAGGAGACTAAGAAGGAGCAACCAGGCCTGGGAGGATGCAGAAGCTGGGATAGGATCACGTGTCAAGGAGGGGGCGGCCAACTGAGCTGAATGTTCAGGGAAATTCACATAAAATGAGACCAGGAAAATGAGCACTGGATTTGGCAGCGAGGAGATCCTCGGTGGTTTTATTGAAACATCAAGGGAAAGAAAAGTAGTGTAGCTCAGTCTGCAACCATCAATGCCACTTGCAGCCACACGGTGCCTCTGCTGAGCACTGGCAGGAGTGGGGGGCAGGGCAGACTGTTTCCAGGCACCCTGGTTGGTCCAGAGTCCTAAGCCTTTCTCCAGCTGGCGCCCCTGCTTCTGTTCCAAGGTGTCAGCTCTTTCTGGTCTGCAAAGCCATGCTCAGTCAGTGCTCCTCCGATAGGGTAACGTGAACATTAAATGATTAATGCAGGCAAAGAATTTGGAACGGTGCCTGGCAGGTGTTATGCACTCAATAGATGCTTCTTGTTTCTACTAGTCTTCATGACACCACCTCTGTGCAAGTGTGAGCTAGTTCAAAGGAGCTTTTAGCCTCGTGCCCCATAAAGCGCCCATCCCAGACCCTAAGAGCCACGGCCCTTAGTGTGAACGGGGGTGGGGTGGGAGGGAGACTCCTTTTCTTAAGAGGCTTCTTTCCTCTAGACCTTAGCTTGGGCCACCCCAATCCACCAGCACAGGTCTCCCTAATTGTGGCTGTCACTGTAGCAAGCTGCCCAGAGTCCCTTTCAAAGGACTGACCCTGAGTGAAGTGTCACTGAGAGCTGAAGCTGACCCTGGAAGACCTGACAGCTGAGGCTGGAGGGAGCGTTCAGCATCGGCCCATGGGGTCAGCCTCAGCTCTAGAGGGCCACTTCGTCCCCGGCCATGCGTGTCCTGGGGCAGCCTGCATCTGGTGAGCGAGTGAGTTGTCGAGGTTGGGGGGTGGGACAAAGGTCTAGATATTTTGGCCTCTTTTGGGACACTCTGAGGTATAGTTCTTCTTCCCAAGTGCCTCACCGGGTTGGCCAAGGCTCTATTGGGTTGAGATGCAGTTCTAGTACCATGTCTGCTCCAATCCTGACCTTTCCCCCTTCCTTTCACAGATGTCAATCCCTAATAAACACCTTGCACCCAACTCTGTCTTAGTGTCTGCCTGCAGACAACCCAACCTGAAATGCCAATTCTGATTCCTGGAGGTCAGGCACTGGCTCTCCCACCTCTTCCTCTCATAAGATCCAGGTCTCCTTGTGCGTGCAGGTCCTCAGGCACGAGCTCGGCAAACCAGAGAGGAAGATGATGGGTCTTTCACCTCTGTCAGGCCCCCAAAGCCTCCCCTGCACCCCATCCCAGGGAAATGGTGCCGGCTTGCCTGGCATTTATGAAGCCAGCGTGTCCTCCCTTGGGCAAGAGAGTCAAGGGCATCTTGTTCCTTCCTAATCAGAGCAATGGGTAGTGGCTTCTGTCACCTCATTATACATTGTACTTATCTGTTCCTAGTCTGCTTGTCCCATTAGCTTGGGAGTTCTCCCTTTCCTTGAGGATATGGAATATTTTACTCGGCTCTGCATGGAGAAGGCTCTAATAAATGTGTTCAATGAATGCCTATGAGTCTTGCTTCCTCCCCTGGTCTGTGAGATCCTTGAGGATGGAAATTTTGCCTTATTTTTGCTTGGGACCCCAAAGCCTGGGGATGGCCATGGAAGGTGCTAATTAAGGTGGTTGGGTGGGTGGGTGGGTGGATGCATGTCATGAAGACCAGCCACCTAAGGGCAGAGGCAGGCTCTCACAGCTATGGCCCACATTGGCCTCACGGTCATGGCTAACCAGTCACAGGCCAAAAAGATTGCCTTAGGCAACTCATTCTCAATGGGGGCAATATTGAGATATTGGGGGCAATATTCTCAATGGGGTTCAAGGTGGCGTGTGACAAAATCCTAGATACTATAATGGTTTGTGGTCCTCCAAAGAAACACAGTACATAAGTAGATATATCTTTTGTATCAAAATTTCGTGGGAGGCACTCTTAGGAGAAATAATTTCTAAAACAACTCCTTAGGGGATCAAAAATGGCAGGTAATAATGAAAACACATTGCCTTAGACCGGTCACGGCTCACCCCTTGTGTTAGTTGCTTGGGCTGCCATAACAAAATACGGCAGACTGGAGGGCTTAGTAAAAATGTATCTTCTCACAGTTCTGCAGGCTGGAGTCCACGGTCAAGGCGCCATCAGGTTTGGGTTCCTGTGAGGCCTCTCTTCCTTCTGCAGACATCTACCTTCTCACCGTGTCCTTACGTGGCCTCTTTCCTACGCATGTATGCGGACAGCGAACTCTGATATCTCTTACTCTTATAGGGACACCAGTCCTGTTGGATAGGGTCCCACACTTATGACCTCTTTTAACTTTAATTACCCCCCTGAAGACTGTGTCTTCTAAGCC
>VSMD01008717.1:0-18491 GCA_008750895.1 Mirza zaza | reverse complement strand
GCATGTGTGTCTGTGTATACAATTGATATTGTTAAATGTTTTGTTTAACGCTACTATATTTTTCTGCTTTTCAAAAAAAGATTTCATGTCCTGCTTTCAGAGAGAGCTGTATCATACTACTGTGACTGTGCATTTGTTAATTTTTGTTGTGTTTATTTTTCACTTTTTCTCAAAACTATGTTGCTTTTTATATATAATTTTATAACTGAGATTTATTATTTTTAAGAAAATATGAAAATAAAACGTTTTAAATATTAATATAAAGTATATATGTTTCTTTATTATTTCCATCATTAATATAAAATATTCCTCTTTCTTTCTCTTAAGTGCATTTGGTCTTGAAGTTTATTTTTTGTGATGTCAGCATTGTTATACTAGTTTTCTTATGTCTTACTATTTGCCTGGTATTTTCTTTCCTGTCCTGATGTTGGTTGCTTTATTGTATCATTCTGTGTTCACTGTGTTTCTTGTAAACAGCATCTAGTTTTACTTTATTAATACAATCAAAGAATCTTTGAGTTTTAATAAATTAGATTTACCTAATCATATTTAATATGATTACTGATATGTTTGTACTCATTCCTGGGTTTTCTATTAGGTTTTCTATTTAGAATTTTGTATAATTTTCCTCTCCCCTCTCCTGTTTTCAAATTGACAAAATTTTATTTATTTAATATTTACCTTTTAATAACTTAGAAGTTAAGTATTCCATTCATCAAATGATTATCCTTATATATTAACATACATGTTGAACATATATTTATTTAATAATGCCCAAAATTAATCAATCATGCAAATTAGCTAGGTTTTCATTTCCCTTGAACTTCATCCACTACAACTATATTGATATTTTCATTTTGAATGCTAGATAATTATATAATAAATGTTTTGTAATAAGCACAGTCAGCTGAAAATAAATTTTAGATGGTTCATTCTCAAACATGATGGAATTAGGAAGAAATCCTCTCCTTAAAAAGCAACTAGGGAGCTGAAAAAATTTGTCAAAAACAACCATTTCAGTACCCTGAACATTCATTCTAAGCATACCAGAAACTTAGAAACTTTTATTCATAAAATATTATTAAACTCTGTGTAAGAACAACATGAGTCTGTGATATTCTTGCCTGAGGTTCTCCCATTCCCCCTTCCCAGGTCTGTTGGCATAACATGGGGCGGCCATGAAGCCAGAAGCTTTGCTGCCACAGATAGAAGAGACTCATTTGATCAGGGGCACTGTCAGTTTAGGTGGTGATCTCAGTGGCAAGCAAACAGGGAGGGTCACTGTCATCACTAGTGTGAGGCTCTGCTCCTGTTTGGCAGGCTAGCCAGGAATTTAAATAGGAATACTGAAAAGTGGTTCTGCCCTAAAGAGTTTGATAAAGTCTCCATGTATCTTGGTTTGACTGGAGGGTGTGTACATAAGTAACTGAGACTGGAGTGAGCGCAAAGAAGTAAAGGAAGGCATCTTTTAATAATCAAAGGAAAGTGTGACTCAATGAACAGATATCTTGATAAAGGGACAGAACTTATTTTTAAAAAGTCAGGAATATTGACTTTCATCTGTAATCTCAGCTACTCAGAAGGCTGAGGCAGGAGGACTGCTTTAGGCCAGGAGTTCAAGACTAGCCTGAGCAACATAGTAAGACCCTATCTCTGAAAAAAAAGAGAGAGAGAGAGAGAGAGAGAGAAAACTTTATCCAGGAATGGTGCTACATGCCTGTAAACCCAGCTACTTGGGAGGCTGAGATGGGAAGATCACTTGAGTTTAGGATTATGAGGATGCAATGAGCTGTGATCTTGCCATTGCACTCCAGCCTGGGTGACAAAGAAAGACCCCAGCTGAAAAAACAATAAACAAACAAACCAAAGTTACATTCTGGAGTTGAAAAGTGCAATCAAAAGGAAAAAAATCACTACAGAGTCTCCACAGCAGATTTTTGATAAAAAAGAATTCTTTTTGAAATTCTTTTTGAAAAAAAGAATCAATCAGTTTTAAAATAGATAAATAGAAATCACCTAATCTGAATTATAGAGAAAAAAGATTTACAAAAAATGAACAAAGTCTCAGAGACCTGTGAGATGACATCAAGCATACCAACATACATTTGATGACAGTCTCAAAGGAGAGGAGAAAAAGAAAGGAAGAGAAAAATAATTTGAGGAAATGGGCAGAAACTATTTTAAGAAACAATGGCTGAAAATGTCTCATAATTAATGAAAATATTAATCTACAGATCCAAGACTCTCATAAAATTCCAAGTAGGATAAAGAGAAGAATATCTGCACTTAGATACAATCTAGTTAAACTGTTGAAAGCCAATGACAAAAAAAAAATCTTGAAAGCAGTAAGAGAAGAATGGCTCGCCACACTAACAAGGAAACGACAATGCAATTAACAGCTAACTTCTCATAAAAAATAACAGAAGAGAAAGCAGTGGAATGACATATTTAAAGTGATGAAAGAAAAAAAAAACCCTGTCAACCAACTTTTACGTGTAGTAAAACTATCCTTCAAATTTGAAAGTGAAAGAAAGACTTCCCTAGATAAACATATACTGAGAAATTTCTAAATTCATATGTAAATGAATTCTGGATCTCCTTTTTTATTTATTGGTTTATTCTTATACTAATGACACATATTTAAATAACCATAGCTTTATAGTATATTTTGCTACTTTATAGGCCAATTGTCCATTATTTTTTCTTTCTTACATTTTATTGGTTGTTCTTGTGCATTTAGTTTTCTAGGTGTATTTTAGTATTATCTTGTAGCATTTCACCAAAAAAATCCCATTTAAAATTTTATTGAAATTTTATCTTTGTACTAGTTATTATGTCTGTAATAAATAAAATGCATAAGTCTTACTAACTATGCCCATCTGAAACACAAATAGCATTAACAACAAAGGAATTAATTAAAAGAATACTGGATTACCTCCCAGAATTAAAAGAACTATTGATTAACTAAAGTGAGGAAGGGTGATGATGTGACTATTCTTATATTCCTTAGCAGGTAAATCTGTGAATCTGCTCACTGAATCTTTGCTGTTAAGGTGACTTATAAATCTCAGCCTCTATGCTTTTCACTCCAATTTCAAGATTCCCAGGAAAGAGAATTTTATCATTTCAGTTTGGGTACTGTATCGGCCTCTACAACATCAGCTGTAATCAGGTGGCAGCGTTTAATAGTATAGGTAATAGTGCTGGGCCTACTTGTGAGAGACAACCCAAAGTCATGTCTATTTACTGCTTCTCAGGACAATCTCCTCTGCCACTGCTTCCCTGAATTTAGACTCTTTGGGTTATTTCCATTACTTCCCTTTTGCTGTGGGCTTTATGAATGGATGTTGAACTTCTGCACTGTATCTCTTATCCTGACCTCATGTTTTCCACCTTTTTTTTTTATTCTGGATAAATTCTGTGGATTGATGTTACCATTCACTATTTGATTTTGTAGTTGTGCTCAGGTTATTATTCAGCCCGTATATTTTGGGGTATTATATTTCAATCACTAAGGTTTAAATTTTCATTATCTTACTTGATTTTTTTATGGGTGAAGTATAATCTTATACCTCTCGAGGATATCATAGTCTTAGGTTAAATCTCTGTTATTCTTACTATTAGCTCTGCGTCCTTGGGTATACGTGCGATGGTTTATTGAGTTTGGTGTTTGTCTTCCATATTCTGGCTTTTGTGAATGTTTGGAGATTATTGGTTGTTTGCTCATCTTAGTTACTGTGGTGCCCTTTCAGTCTGCCTGCTATATTTATTTTGATATATCAGTATGGGAATAGGTAGCATATGCTGCTCTGTGAAAGAGGGGGAGGGGCAGTATTTGCCCTTAAGTGCTGGTTCTTCATTGCTAGGAGTAGAGATTTACCATCTGTCCACAGTGTTGTCAGACACCTGGGACAGTTGCCCTGTCTTTCTATTCCAAGCCCTCATACTTGCTATTTCCTGCTGTTGCAGGAAGGGAGTGGAAGAGTCTATCTGATAGATCCTGTTGCTACTTCAACTAATTACCCCTGAATTGTCCTTAAACATGCTTCTCCCTCTGGTAATGGCACACTTTGGTGCTAGCCCTGCCTTGTGGAGCAATATTACTTTGTATGTATTTAGGCTTCTGGTTTGCTTTTTTGTATTTAATTTTGTCTACTCTCAACTGTTTTTTAAAAACAGAGATTAAAAAAATTCTGGGACATCTGAGTGGTCCCTCTCTTTTTGTTTTATTGTAAAGTGACAAGGTGGGAGAAGATGGCTATGCAATCTACTATCTTGAAAACTGTTCTGGGACTACCTCTAAAAATATTAAACTTTAAACTCAGCAAATAGCTTAATCATTCATTTGTTTTTAAATGTTTAAGTATAATAGAGACTTCTTGTAAAATATTTAACAAACATATAAATATTTAGAGCAAAAAGGAGAAGTCATTTTTTATCTTCCTCACCCTAAATTCCCTTTACCATTCTCCAAAATAACCTAAGGGTGCATCTATCGGACTTTCTCTTGGCATTCATAAAAATCTATATACACTCATACACGCGAACAAATGGGAAGATATGATTGTTCTGTAACTTGCTTTTTTCATTTAATAATATATCATGTCTTCTAACTACAGATAATTCTTCCTCATTTATAACTATATAACATTCCATATTATAAGTAAACCATAATTTATTTTATTTCCTCTATATTTATGGGCAATTAGGTTTATGTACTCATCTAGTAACAGTTCAAGAGATATCCATTGAGTATCTAAAATTCCAGCTCTTATACTTGCTTGCTGTGTAATTTTGAGCACATTTATTAATCTCTCATTTTTCTTTTTTTAAATTTTTCTTTTCTTTTTTAATTTCATCATATTATGGGGGTACAAATATTCTTAAGGTTACATATATTGCCCTTGTCAACGCCTGCCCCTCCCCCCCCCAGTCAGAGCTTCTAGCACGTCCATCCTCCCCACATCATACTCATTATGTAAGTATACACCCATCCACTCCTTCCCCCAGGAAGGGTTAGAGGTATGCTCATTATCCTATTCTCTCATTTTTCTATAAGATAAGGATAATAATATCTATATCACTGAGATAGTTAGAGGAGTAAAGAGTTAATATACACAGTGCTTATCAAAGTAGCACATTATTAGTTATTGAGTTAACTCTCAATAACTGTTGACTATTATTATTCACATGTATAAGGAACTTTGTTACTTACTGGGGTGGTACGGAACTAAAAATCCATAGAACCACAGTCTAGTGAGATGGTGAGAGAGTGATTGAACAATAATGAAAAATAACACCCCGGTCATATAGCTATATTATTATAAGCTGTGATAACTGATATAAAGAATAAACAATTTTTGTAAACCGTAAGTGATACGAGAAAGTAAAACAGAGGAGCCCCAATTTATGTCGAGGTTTGGGAAAGATGTCCCTGAGGAAATGACATCTCAGCTGAGTCCTGTTGGCTTACTAAGAGTTAGCAAGGAAAAGTGTCGTGGGAAGGGAGCAGAAAACACATTCCAGGCAGAAGACCTGGAACTGTGAGGAGGTTGCTATTGTGTCCCATTCCCCCTGCCAATTTATGTGTTGAAGTTCTAAGCCTCAGTATACCTCAAAATGTGACTTTACTTGGTTGGAGGTAGGGCCTTTAAAAAGGTAATGAAGGTGAAATGAGGTCATATGGGTGGGCTCTTACAATATGAGACTGGCTGGTATCCTTGTAAGAAGAGAAGATTAGGACACAGACATGCGCAGAGAAAATGTCAGGTGAAGACACAGGGAAAAAATGGCCATTGGCAAGCCAAGGGGAGAGGCCTCAGAAGGAAACGCTGCCCACACCTTGATCTCCGACATCCAGCCTCCAGAACTGGGAGGAAATAAATTTCTGCCCAGTTTCTGCCCAGAAATAAATTACACCACCCAGTCTGTGCTATTTTGTTAGGGCAACCCCAGCAAACTAATACAGAGGTCAAATCCATTATTTAGCTTCCCTTTCAGCATTCTAATAGCTCCCTAGCAATTCTTTCAATTTTCTTCCCTGTACTCTTATCTGCTGCCCAAAGTAACCGTTTTTTTTTTTTTTTTTCAAACCAAGTTTTCTGCTAAACCGTTTTGTTTTCATGGTCACAGTAATTTTGCTGGCCAACCGATCTTCCATCTGGAATTTAAGGTTATTTATTTCCTTTTTCAGATTTGTTTTCTTCTACAAACCCTATCATGCCATATTACTGCTTCCAGAGTAAACATTTTGCTACCAGTCATCAGCCAGCCTGTGCTCACAAGCACGCTTCAAGCTTACCATTTTCCTGTATATTTCTTCTATCAGCTTCTCTCACAGGTCTGGATTTTGCTATCAACAGAGGCCTTGCAGAGTTCATTAGCTGGAATGGACACTATGGGATTCTGAGAAGCCCTTTATAATCCTCATCTTCCATTTCAGCTTTTCGCCCCTGGTATTCGAGGTACGTTTAATTTTATCCAACATCTGTGTTATGTCCCCCATTTTTCTATTACTTATAGAATACTGTTAATCATATCTCTTTGTATACACACGTGTATATTTCTTTATGGCAAATGCCTGAATTAAAGACCCTATGACGACATTTTGCTAGATGTTGCTTAATTGCCAACTATAAAGGCTGTAAAAAATTGGCATTCCCACCAAACAGGCATGTAAGCACTTTTCCTTCCATTTCCAGTTTTCCCATCTGATGTTTTCAAACTTTAAAAGTTTTGTCAATATCATGTGTAGAAAGTGCATCATTTTGCGCCTCCCTGATTGCTACCACGTCTGTGCCTCTTTCCTCGTGTTTACTGGTCATTTGTATTTCTGGCACGAGCCACCTTTTCAGATTCTTTACCCATTATTCTACTATATTGTTAATCTATTTCTCAATGATTTCTAGGAACTTTGTATATTAAAGCAATTAATTTTTGTCTGTCATATTTGATGCATATCAGATATTTTTCCGATATTTTTTCAAGTCTTTCAATTGGTTTTTAACTCTATTTTTTTTTACTGCATAGAGATTTCAAATTCTTAGAAAGTAGAATTTTTATGCATCATGTTTCTTTGTCTTATTAAGAAGACCTCTCTCATTCCAAGATTATAAAGATTTTTAAAGATTATAGTCTTTAAAAATTTCTCCTAATATTTTTACTGTTCTATAAGAAAAACTTTTTAAAAAGCTTAAATAATTCTGAATTCAATTTTAGGTATGCTGTGAAAAGTGGTCAATCAACTTTTTTTTCTTATATGGGTAGAAAATTGTACATTACATTTTTTTCCTTATTTAAAATTTTACCTTTACTCCAGCAAGATGGTGCTATCCATATTGCTATATCCCTTCTCACGGCTGCTGATCCTCGCCAGGCACCAAGACTTTTTAGCTTGTTCAAAATTCTATGTGTGGGAGCTGCCCAATGACAAACCTGACGGGCCAGAAGTTGGGTTGACCCTGGACACCATCATCTTCCTGTGGATCTATCTCATCAAACAATGTAATGAAGATATTTTAGAATATAAAGGAAGATTTCTTTTGTATCTGTTGGAATAAACTTTCAAAATACTAATACAGTATGTTCCATTTAGTGATTATAATAATTCTTCTGGATTCACCAATCTGTTGAGTTATAAATGTTAGAGAAAAATTTGTATGTGAATATATGTTGTCAGCATTTGTTTTGCATCATTAAATGAAAATAATTTTACCTTCACAATATTTTAAATTTACATATAAGTGGATCTGCTACTGAAACTTTTCTTTCATCTATTGGTGTATTATCATATCAATAACACACATTTAAAGTGCTGTGGCTTTATAGTATATTTTGATATTTGGCAGGGCAATTCTCCAATCACTGTTTTCCCTTTTTAACATTTATTGGTTGTTATTGTGAATTTGGTTTTCCAGGTGAATGTTAGAATTGGCTTGTTCCATTTTTACAAAATTATGTTGAAAAGTTGATTAGAATTTTGTTGACTTTGTACTAGTTGTCATTATATTTGTAATAAATAAAATCTGTAAGAGTTACTAACTTAAGTCCATGTAAAACTCAAATGACATTAACAACAGACAAGTGAAAGGATACTGGAATATCCCAGAGTATTTTAGGAACTGTTGATTGCGTAAAGTGAAGAAGGGTAGTGGCATGACTAATCTCGTATCTTCAGCAGCTGAGTCTGTGGATCTGTTTCATTAGGTCTATGCCGTTAATATGACTTAGATCCTTCAACTCCCAGTGTCTGTGCTCTCCAGTGTAAATTCTAGATACCTGGAAGAGAGAATTTTCTTGTCTCAGCATGGATACATCTCTGCCCCTTCAACATCAGGTGTGATCAGGTGGCAGAGTTTGATAGTATAGGTATCACCACTGGGACCACTTGTGGGAGACAACTGAAAGTCTTATCTATTTATTGATCTTGAGGCAATTGTCCTCTGCCACTGTTTCCCTGAATCTAGGCTCTTTGGGCGATGCCCTTTATTTCTCTAGTTTGTCGTGCTCTCATCTAAAAAATTCTGCATATAAATTTTGAATATAAAATTATAATGGAAATATCACAAAACCATCACATTCTATAAACAATGGTCAATGGAAACAGGGGGAAAAAGAAGGAAAAAATATAAATTTTCTTTAGAAAGATAAAGAGAAGGGGATGATTATTATATCCAAATAGTAAACAAGGAAAAATAGAAGGAAGTCACAATCCTCACTTATGTTGTTGATACAAGACATTATTGAATTTTTGACTTTCTTTTGACTTTGTCAGTTCCATGTTCTCCTTGCCTTAGAACATCATCTGATTGTGATTTTTCTCACCTAGTGGATTGATTTTCAATCTTGAGGGTGCAAGAAACTGGTGTTACTGTGTATTAAGAATTTGAATTGGCTTCTCTTAATATTTAAAATTGGGCATAGTAGAAAAGAAATTTTCCTGTTAGCTTGGTGTTGTGGTAGCTCTGAGGCAAGTATGATTTGATCCTAACATATTCTAATGTTTTTGGTGGTGAGGGTTTAATACATTCAAACTTGGCTTACCAATTTCAACAGGAGGGTTTGCAAAAAGAAAGAGAAGCATCTTCTTCAGTCTACAAAACTTCCTAAAATGTTTAGTTCCTATTTCAAAGTAGCAATTCTATTTTCTATAGAGCACTAGTCCATCATGCAAACCGAGATACTACAGTTTTTTTATTTATTCTTCTCTTAGTGGCATGAAGATTCCAAAGTGCTCTAGTGGTTGTCTCTGTATCAAATCAGAAAAATCTTTGCTGTGTTCTTAGGTGTTAGTATTGTTCCCCTAGGTATTAAAATTTCTATAACACTTAATTATTTACCCTTATTTTTCCTTTATCCTGATTGCTTTACTTATTTTTGAACTAACATTCTCTAAATATTTTTTTCAAGCTGTCTCAAATCCTTTTTAGAATGAGTCAAGGTAAGTGTAAACAAGTAGAGGTGCCACTCCTGCCTCCATGCTTTAGTTGTCAGTGAGTGACAGATATGCCAGCTGTCAGATTATGCTCACTTGGTCACCGGTCAGAGCTCAATGACACTCTGTAAAATAGCAGCCTAGCCTGCGTCTCGGCCCTGGAACCATGACTGAAGCTTTTGCAGCAGAATTTACCAGACTTCCCTATCTGGTGGTTCACAAACTCCCAGGGTTCCCAGATATATCGAAGGAAGTTAGGTGATTAAAGATAGTAACAGCCTTTGGTTGAGTACCTAATAAGTTAGCTAACATTTTCTAGCTTTTCTGTTGGAAATGAGACAGTGCTGGCACCCTTTGAGGAGACATAGAATGAATATTCTCTGTGGCTAATGGCAATCAGATTCTCAGAAACTCTGTCTTATGGTTTTGGCCATCATACAACTTTAAATTATTTGATTCATAGATGTGTATTATTTAATTTATACCTAGAATGGACTGTTGATAAATACAAGAAACATAATGAAGCTTGATGTTGAAGTATTTGTTAATGACAATAATTCAGAAAACTCACCTCAGGATGATCTTACCAAATTTTTAAGTGGCATTCAGCTAATCAAAACTCTTATATGGCACATTAAGCATTTTCTGTATCAAGAGAGAAAATTTGTCATGATTATATTTAAACAATATGTTATTTACAGAGAGCTACATTTGGGTTTCAAATCAAGCACAATATCAATTTAAAAAAATTATTTATGATACAGTTAGATATTCACATGTAACTTAAAGCAAATTAAATAGCATGTTACTTGTTAAATGTAAAAATGTCCCTTTATATTATAAAATATTAAAGATATTATAAAAATGACTCAAATATAATATTTAATAATATAGTGATTAAAATTTTAAACTTATAATAATTTATTTATCGTATTTTATACAAAAATGAAAAAATAATTTATTAATTTATTTATTGGAGACAGAGTCTAACTATTATTGCCCCGGCTAGAGTGCCATGGCGTCAGCCTAGCTCACAGCAACCTCAAATTCCTGGGCTCAAGCAATCCTCCTGCCTCAGCCTCCTGAGTAGCTGGGACTACAGGCATGTGCCACCATGCCTGGCTAATTTTTATTATATATTTTTAGTTGGCCAATTAATTTCTTTCTATTTTTAGTAAAGACGGGTGTCACGCTCTTGCTCAGGGTGTTCTCAAACTCCCGAGCTCAAACGACCCTCCTGCGTCGGCTTTCCAGAATGCTAGGATTACAGGTGTGAGCCACCACGCCTGGCCTGAAAAAATAATTTAAAAAATGTATTCAGGAGTCTCAATGAGATATGTACTTCTCCTTATGAAAACCTTCCATATGTCAAAAATAATTAGAAAATGATCAGTCAGTTCCTTCCATGGGCATTAGATTATTACCTCACTTTCATTGTGCAATGTGTTCCTCTTTCAGAGGCATTATTCTGTAGGATACCAAAATGGTGCATAAGAGATTTAGTGTATCCACCAAAGTGCTGGCAGGTAAGTGATGAGCAGGGAAACAAATCTAAATCCTTGATGTGTCTATTTTTGAGGACAAATTGTTACCCCATTCATGATAGAAAACAATGCCATTTTCCAGTGGGTAGTTGGGAGTTGAGCATTGGAGTAAGCAAATTAGACTTGGTGAGTGGAAGTTCATGTCATGAAGTCCATGTATATCTTCTATCTTGGCCATTATGGCCTTATAATCTATCGATCTATTGAGCTATTTATCTATGTATCCATCATCTCTATCTATCTATCATCTATCTATCTATCTATCTATCTATCTATCTATCTATCTCAGAGTATTACAGGGATACAAATGCTTTGGTTACATAAATTGCCTTTGCACCACCCGAGTCAGACCTACAAGCGTGCATTATGACCTTATAATTTATTACTTCATTTAGCAAGGAATGGGCTAGCCAGGGAAGGAGGGCGATTAAGAACAACAAAATATTTCTCCTGACTCTCCGGTTATTAATCTCATCTGTGGTGAGGAATTTGTATGAGAATTTATGTATGGCACAGATTTTCAGGCTCTAGGCCCTTTTTAAATGGGCCACTATGAAATGACAGATCCTTCCCTGCTTTTGTGGAACTCACCATGTAGGCCTTACTAAAACATGGAAAGTACTTTCTATTTATTTCCATGATCTATCAGCATAACATTGTCAGTGTGGTGGACTGGTGTGAGGTCTTGAGGGATTATGAAATGGTTAAGGCCCCTGTAGATTAAACGGGGTCAAATAATATCACAAAAGTGAAAGTAATCATATCTATCAGGCAGGAACAAGTGACAAATTATTTCCATGTTCTCTATGTATTAAAACTAAAAAGAATATATTAAGTGCATATTAAGTGAGGAACACTGTACCAATGCCAGTGGACTTTCAGGCTGGTAAACAAAGCCTTAGGGGGACACCATAACTGTCTTCAAGTCAAGATTCCTAGGTCATCTCCATCACTACCTTCTGAATCGCATTTCCTATTTGTTGACAACCCACTTAAGCTACGATCCTCAAACTGAAGGCCAAGTCCCTACTGTGGCCTCCTCAGTGCAAAGTAGAGAAGGATAGGTGGTGAGAGACTTATATAGGGAAAACTATGGAACGCTGAAGAAGGAAATAGCAGAGGACGTAAACAGATGGAAATATACCAGGCTCGTGGATTGGCAGAATCACCCAAAGTGATCTTATAGATTCAGTGCAGTCCCTATTAAAATACCAACATCATTTTTTGCAGAGCTAGAAAAAATAATTCTATGCTTGATATGGAACCAGAGAAGACCCCGTATAGCCCTTGTACACTATTATTTCTATCAGTACCTTTAAGCCTCTGGGTATAAATGTGTGTGTGTGTGTATGTGTGAACCCTGTATGTGTGTGTATGTGTGACACACTGTAATCTAGACTCATACTGAACCTACTATCAATCAATTCTCCTAAGTGTTTTTTGCACAGATTTCTGCTAAGCCAAATCTTCATATCCTCTACCTTTATACCTGATTACTTAGATGTTAATGTTTGTGCCCATTTGGTCCCCTCTCAATGAATTCTACCTCTAGGGATAGCAATAATTCAGCTGATGTGTCAGTTATATGTCAGTTATGATTAGTTGATAGCAGCTGCCTAGAGTGTTCTGAAAAGATTATGAGCCCCTCCCCCTCAAGAATACATGGAGTGAAAACTAATTGGAATCAACATACTTCTATCTTTCAAATCTGCTATGGTGATGCTAGTATCTTCAATTCCACCCAGAATGCAACTTGACCTCTAATTGGCTATTATAGCAGGTGGGGTAGGATTGGTTGACTTTTCTTTGTCACACTCTGCCTCAAAAGCCATTTTTTCATGAGTCATAGTCCCATTGCAGGAGACTTCCTTCATCCTAGAGCCTGTGGTCCGGGAAATGAACAGGAGGCTCTCAATATTCTCCTAACACTCCAGTGTACTGATCAGAGTCAGTTTTCTCTCCACCTGTCTGAGTTCTTTTTTGTTTACTTTTTTGTTGTTGTTTTTTGGATTACATAAATCAATGGAGGTCTTATCTATTGATTTATTTCTGAGAACTTCATGGAGAAAGAGAAAGAGAGAACTCTACATGTAAGGATTTTCAAAGACACTTGATTGCTGCACAAGCTTATGTCCAGTTTATTTCAAGGACTGCCACCTGGGCCCACCTAACCCCAAGACTTTTCCTATCCCATTTTGATTTTAGCTATTCCCCAAATCATTGCACATCAGGGAAAAAAATCATAAAATTATCCAGGAGAACTCATTTTCAATATTTCCTACTTTCTTTGCTAGTCTATTCCTAAAGGCATCAGAAAAGTTTACATACACATATATATGTTTATATAAAAACACGTTTATATAAAATATATATGTTTACATAAACATTTGTTTATATAAAATTTATATATGTTGATATATAAATTTATATATAATATATAAATATATATTTTATATATAAAGTTTATATATAAAATGTATAAATATATAAAAATATATAAATTTTATAAAATAACTTCTTATGTATATAGTGAAAAGATCAATGGCATGAGCAGGACTCATATGATAGATATAATCTAATATTACTATCTTCTGTGATCTTTGAATGTCTTCTGCTATGTTTGGCCCAGGATTTCTGGACTTTTGTGCTGCCTGGGCCAGGACTGGGCTTAAGTTTCCATTAATCAACCCAGAACATTTTCAGAAGTATGTACTTTCAGAACTATCATATAAGTCTGCCTGATATAGCATTATTTGAATGTGTTATCACTGGTGAGTGTACCTGTTACAAATCAGCACATGTCTGTAGTCCTTTCTGGTTTGGACTACTTTCTTCTCTTATCCAATTCTGTAATCTTCTTGGGTATTAATTCTAAACATTGCTGAAATGACAATGAAGGGCAAGACATAGCAGAGATTGCTATATTAATTCAGAAATGTAACAGGAAGCAGCAAGGCATGTAGAATGGAAATTATTTCATAGGGTCTTAGGGAATCATAGTGCTTCAGTTCTTGGTCCTCTGGACTATCCACATCTTACGGGTCAAGAACACAGTTTTCATGAATCAAAGCTATAATTTTCATGTACTAAACAGGTAGAAGTTACAAACTTAATAGGCATCTTAATTTATCAGTCTCCAAAATGAATTCCTTAAAGTGATTATTAATGTTTTTGGCTTAGTGAATACAGGCAGTAAGAATCACTTACCACAGT
Organism: Mirza zaza; assembly: GCA_008750895.1. Classification (NCBI taxonomy): domain Eukaryota; kingdom Metazoa; phylum Chordata; class Mammalia; order Primates; family Cheirogaleidae; genus Mirza; species Mirza zaza. The sequence goes on along the minus strand of VSMD01008717.1, from coordinate 4,301 downwards.
CATAGTAAATGACTTTACTTTCACTCCACATTTTGAGCCAAAGCCCAAGGTATCTCATCTGCCTTTCTCTCACTCTAAATTATTCAATGTCATCAGAAGCAAATATCTCAGCCTGTGGTTCTGAATTTCTCCATTATCTTAAAACTCTAATGTTGCAGCCATGGCTCGGTCCTTCAGAACCTGTCTCAGTGGTTTCTTGGTTGTTCAGCCCCTTCTCAGGCTCGACAAGGTTTGTGTTTTTTCTTTCTCCTTGATTAAATGTTCCTGCTTTATTTATCTTGTTGGCATTGTTAGAGAATAAACTCTAGGTTTTATTGATCAAAATCTACTCTTTTCCTTTCTATTTTATTAATTTCACTTTTTGCATTTCATCTACTGTTTTTATTTATTTGATATTTCATAGTTTTATCAACTTTTTGCATTTAATTTTTAATCCATTTATATTCAATATACTTGAAACATACTTAAGGCCATATCTTTTGATACCCTTTTGACCACATCCCATAGATTTTGAAATATTGTGCTCTTCTTTCACTTACGAATTTCTAAAGAGTCTATGATTTAACTTAAATTTCTTACAAACCAAAGATTTGTTGAAAACACTTTTAAATATTTATCTGTGAATAACTTTTTTTGCTAGTTCTTTTGTTATGAAATGCTAGTTTTGCGTTATTTCGATTGGTCACAAAACTATTCTAATGAGTTGGGACCTAATTTATTGTTTCCTGTCTGCACAGTGAGAGGGCATTTGCTCCAGGACATAAATCAATGTTCCTCTTCCTGCAAAATGAATATTTTGATTTGAAAAAGAAAATAAATTGAAAAAGAAAAAAAAAAGTCAGCTGAATTAAACTGTGTGCTCAGTGATATAATGGATTTTCATTCTGGCATATAAAGCTCCTTCCTTCTCCTGGTGACAGTTTGTAAACCAGCACTGGTTTGGGGACCACACTTTGAAACCATTCAGGGTGTTGCCCTAAAATATTGCATTTCATTAGTCAATTTTATAAATGTTTCAATGGTTTGTGAGAGAAATATGTATTCAGGGTATGGCACAAAATATTATAAACCTAATAACTCAAGTTTACTTACCATGTTATCAGATCCTCTGAGTTCTTACTCTTTTGTCTATTTGATCTGTAAGTTTCTGTAGAAGTAAAGTTAAAGCTTTCCCTATCATTGTGGACCTGATAATTTCTCTTCATACTCATAATATTGTGGATCATGACCGTAATCCCAGTTACTCAGGAGGAGGAGGTGGGAGGATCACTTGAGGCTAGGAGTTCAAGACTAACCTGGGCAACATAATGAGACCCTGTCTCTTAAAAAAATAAAGTAATAATAATAAAAAAAGCCAAGTGTGGTGGCCCATGCCTGTAGCCCCAGCTACTCAGGAGGCTGATGCAAAGGCTCCCTTGAGCCTAGGAGTTTGAGGCCACAGTGGGCTATGATCACACACACACACACACACACACACACACACAGAAGACATGCAAAAAATGTCAAATCACTTAGGACAGAAAGAAATATCAGGCCAACCTCAAATTTCTCTAAAGCCTTATATAATGACGACAGATGGTAGAGTAGTTAGTCCCTGATCTGATCCAAAAAGTTACCCCATCTAAATTATTGTTTCAATATAAAGGCCAAAGAAAAATATTTTTGTCTTTTGCTTTTATGTTTTTAATGCATGCAAATACTCAAAAATACATTTGTAATGCAATAAACTAAAATTGGATGGTGGAGGAGAGGGCAGTAAAAAGGTTGAAGAGGAAATACGCTATTTTCATTATTACTCTTGATAGGTAACTATTAGATGCTCTCTAAGAAAATAGAGTTTTACTGGTATTATACAAAGGAGTAGGTATAAAGAAATGCACTATAGCAAAAACAACATTTCAACTTATCATAAGAAAGACACATTCAAAACAAAGAAATGAAAGCAGACTCCATATTGGGAAAAACCCTCAGATTTTAATATATAGTGTAATGGCAGAATGAAAACTCAAATTGTATATGTCAATAAATATAAATAGGCCAATCTTATTCATTCAAAAGACAAGGGTCACGTTAGATCACAAGGCAACACTCAATTTTAAAACAAAGTGATTCAGAAAGGTTGAAAACGAAAAGACGGGCAGTTATATTAGACAAATTCAAGCAAAAAGAATATCAGAGATGGCTAAATTTAGAGCCAAAAAAGCATTAAACAAAAATGAAAAAAAGTGCACATCGTAATACTCAAGGGTGTGAAATCTACAATAAAGAAAAATATTTACAAATATACTTTCATTAACTAACATAGTATGAACATTCATAAAAAATTATAGAAGATATGAGAAGAAATAGATATGTATTAATAATGGGAAGCCTTAAATCACATTTCTTAGTTCACAATCAAGCGGGCAAAAGATAGCTAAATATATAGAAGTTCTCAATCTCAAAATAAGATCAAACTGATATATACCAAACTGTAGCCTGAAAAGTGTCAAATTTTCATTCAAGCTCTCATGCAATAGTAACAAAATTTTACCATACGTTACTCCATAAACAAAATAATAATGTATTTCAGAAAAAGTAGAAAGGGAACAAAACCACATTTTCTAATCATAAGTCAATAAAAGAAGACATTCAATTATAAACTAAAGAAATAAGAATCATAAAATTTTGGGAGGCATAAACAATCTAGCTCTTGAGCAGCATTCCCCAATTACTCTATTGGACAACTCAGAAAAGCTCCAAACCTAAATTACAGAATATATACAAATTTAACAATAATAGTAGAACTTCATTATAACTTTTGGAATACTTCTAAAGCAGTGTTCAGAGAAATATCAATAATCTCAAAATGTACATTAATAAATAAGAAATAATAAAAATACATGTAGTACTCATATATCTCAAGAAATTATTAAGAACCCAAATAAAATGATCCTATGGAGAACAAAATGAAGGAATTAATAAGGATGAAAGCAAAAATTAATGATTTAGAGAACAGGGAAATGATACATAAAACATAAGTAAATGGAAGCTGTGGCTTTGAAAAATTAGTAAAACAGAAAAACTAATAGCTAATTATATCAGTCAGGGTTGTGTCAAAGAAACATAATGGCAATGTGATTATGGGGCTGCCTAGGCAAATCCAAAATCCATGGAGCAGGCTATTAGGAAGGGTAGGCTGGAGCTGTTGCTTTAGCTAAAGCTAATGCAGTTCATGGCAGACTTCTTTATTCTGGGAAAGCTCTGCTCTGCTATTAAGGCCTTCTGATTGAATCATACCCACTCAACATTATCCAGGAAAATCTTCCTTACTTAAAATACACTGATGATAGACTTAAGATATCTTCACAGCAACACCTAGATTAGTGTTTGATTGAACACCTAGGGGCTATAGTTGACCATTACCTCATCTAATCAAGAAGGCAGAAAGGTAGCACAAATTTCTCACATAATAAAAAATGATTAAGGAAATCATCACAGATTAAAAGAAAGTCAGAAGAACCATAACAGATTGTTTTTCAACTCTATTCCAATAAATTTGAAAACATTGAAGAAATGGGTAATTTTTTAGGAATATATAAATCTTCAAAACTGATTCCAGAAAACATAGAAAAGTCAGAACACCAATTTCCATCAAAGACACAAACATTTTTCTGTGTTAATCCTTCAAGGCGACATGTTGTTAAAAAAAACCCAGATAATTTAATTGGCTTTAAATTCTCTGTAGCATTGCTGTAAACTAGACCTTTATGTGATGATAGACATGTTCTAACTACACTGACCAGTGTGGTAGTCACGTACATGTGGCTATTGATTGCTTGGATGCAGCTAGTTCCATTGAGAGACTGAATTTCAATTTTATTTAATTTTAATTAATTTAAATTTAAATAGCCACATGTTGCTATTGGCTACTATACTGGACAGTGCAGTTTTAGAGTATGTACAAGAAGGAGACCTTCCAAATTTTTTTATTAAATAAACATAAAATTGTAAGTCTAATAAAGATTAAGCATTAAAACCACAGATCAATGGCATTTATAAAAACTGATGCAAACACTCTAAATAAAATTAGCCAATAGACACTAACAGCACTTTGAAAGCAAGGATTATGTGATGTTTGACTAGTATAAAGATACTAGTCAACAAAATTGGGAGAGAAAAAGAGAGGGAGATAGGAGAGAGCCGGGGTTGGGGGGAGAATTTGAATTTTTTTTTTTTGGAAAACCCAAAAAATTCAACTGAAAATTTATTCAAATGATAAAAAAATTTAGAAAGGTGGCTCTATATAAAATTAAGATAAG